>CM019070.1:3609475-3641975 GCA_009667805.1 Leptobrachium leishanense | reverse complement strand
CCCCTCACATAAATACAATGAGTGAGCACTCACCAGATTACTTGATCCACAGGATCCCCTCACATATACAAATACAGAAAACCATGAAAAAAATATATCCCATTCCCCGCAAGTGCACGGAACTATCTGGAAAATGCCAGGTCGCGCTCGCCAGTGGAACAGTAAATCGTCGCTCATCGCCAGCCGCGTCTGTGGAAGACGTGTTAAGTGATGTTTTTCCATTGCTGGGATGAATTTCTGTGACGCAATGCAGAGGCGTCCCAGCTCATATATCCGAATGCAGCCGCAGCGCTCAGAGAATAAATCTAACATTACACAAAAACCTTCACGACCCGAGAAACAGGTTATTAGCAGATAAAGGCAAACCATGTGACCAGGACACACCGGATGCCACGAGGCCCGAACCAACCAGACACAAAGAGGCCAGGACCGACCGGACACAAAGAGGCCAGGACCGACACGAGGCCCGAACCAACCGGACACAAAGAGGCCAGGACCGACACGAGGCCCGAACCAACCGGACACAAAGAGGCCAGGACCGACACGAGGCCCGAACCAACCGGACACAAAGAGGCCAGGACCGACACGAGGCCCGAACCAACCGGACACAAAGAGGCCAGGACCGACACGAGGCCCGAACCAACCGGACACAAAGAGGCCAGGACCGACCAGACACAAAGAGGCCAGGACCGACTGGAGGCCCGAACCAACCGGACACAAAGAGGCCAGGACCGACTGGAGGCCCGAACCAACCGGACACAAAGAGGCCAGGACCGACTGGACACAAAGAGGCCAGGACCGACTGGAGGCCACGAGGCCCGAACCAACCGGACACAAAGAGGCCACGAGGCCGGGACCGACTGGATGCTACAAGACAGGGACTGACTGGGACGCCATGAGACAAGGACTGACTGGAGGCCACGGGGCAGGACAGACTGGACGCTATGAGGCCAGGACATCTGAAAGCCACGTGGCCAGGACAGACTGGACACCATGAGACAAGGATCAACTGGATGCCACCAGGGCAGGACGGATTGGACGCCATGAGACAAGGACTGTCTGAACGCACGTGACCCAGACCGACTAAATGCCACAAGGCTGGGACTGCATGGACACCATGAGACAAGGCCTGACTGGACGCTACAAGGCCAGGACCTACCGGACGCCATGAGACAAGGACTGGATGCCAGGAGGCCAGTGCCAACTGGATGCCACAAGACAACAGCCGACTGGACGCCATGAAGCCAGGAGACTGATACAACTCTGCGCATTTAGGCAAGGAGTGAATGGTTGTCATGAGGCCAATACGTCTCGGCCTCTTAAGACCAGGACTAATGAAACCCCATGAGGAGAGGACTAACGGCACAAGCAAATCCCGGACCTGGTTGTGATATTAGAAGGAGACGTCTCTTGCAAATGAGGTCTATTGCAGCGACTGCTGAAAGTAATGCTGCGCCACACCGCGGTGTCAGCTTCTTAGGTCAAGGAGACCTCAGATCGTTAGATGATAAAAGCCGGAGCTGCCGGTTGATGGAATGCGCAGCCGGTGCGTTTCTCTCCTCTAACGAAGTAATTTTGTATAATGATACGAGTGCGCGTCCTGCTCCCCGTCCAGCGCACAGACTCGGACGTTTTTTCTTGGACGGAGCTGGAGATCGCGACTGGAATTCCTCGTATGGAGCCGGAATTGTTGCAGAATAAGATACAAAGGATTTTTTGTGTTTATGTGATTTCTGAACATCGGGTTTCGCCGTACAGAAAACGCTGACGGTTTTGGCCAGTTCTGCTGTTTGTCCCAAAGCGCGGCCGTGCCGGTGCCGGGTCCTCTCTGGCCAAACACTTTGTCAAGGTTAAGATTTCTGTGATGTTTTTGCTGTTTTGAGAAACAGACTTTGTTTTGTAAAGTGAAGCAGACATTTAATAAATACCAAAGCGTGAGCGCCGCTGCGACCTTGGGGGACGAGTCCACGTGTGCATGGCAAGGGGGCAGGGCAGGGGCGCACGCTGTTGATTTTCTCAGGGTTTTATCGTGATTGCCTTTTGTTTTTCCGTTGTTCGCGGACTCGTAGCACTTAATGTGACTTTCTGTCGTATTCGGAAACAGAGAAGCCCAGAAAATACAGAAAATTCCCCAAAATGATCATTTTATTATTTTTTTTTAAATTTGCAAGATGCTTTGGTTGGAGATTTAACCCTTTGTGTAAAAATAAACAATAGTTTTCCGTATCCACAATGAGGAGCTGGGAATTTTTTTTTTACCCATTTTAGTAGAAAATGGCATTAATCGTGAGAAATTCCTCCCGACAGATAAAGTAGCTTCACCTCGTCCTCCTACTCAGATACAGAGGACAAAATGTGGGGTTTTCCATTTTATCGCAAAATTAAGTTAATCCTCTTTATTCAGGGCTTTCAGCATCTCGTCCTCCGTCTCTGGAAGCTTCTTCTCAGCGTTGTATAAAGTTGTAGTTTCTCCAGGGCCGGTGCTAGACTATTTTGCGCCCTAGGCAAGACCAGCTACTTGCACCCCCCCCCAAAAAAAAGCTCACATGGGTATATTTGCCCCCAGCTCTCACATGGTGGATATATTGCCCCCCGCTCACATGGGTACAATTGCCCCCCAGCTCATATGGGTACATTTGCCCCAGCTCACATGGGTAGATTTTCCCCCAACTCACACGTGGCATGGAGATATTGCCCCAGCTAACACATGGCATGAAGATATTGCCCCAGCTCACACATGGAGATATTTGCCCCCAGGCTCACACATTGATATCTGCCCCCAGGCTCACACATTGATATCTGCCCCCAGGCTCACACATTGATATCTGCCCCCAGGCTCACACATTGATATCTGCCCCCAGGCTCACACATTGATATCTGCCCCCAGGCTCACACATTGATATCTGCCCCCAGGCTCACACATTGATATTTGCCCCCAGGCTCACACATGGATATCTGCCCCCAGGCTCACACATTGATATCTGCCCCCAGGCTCACACATTGATATCTGCCCCCAGGCTCACACATGGATATTTGTCCCCAGGCTCACACATGGATATTTGCCCCCAGGCTCACACATGGATATTTGCCCCCAGGCTCACACATGGATATTTACCCCCAGGCTCACACATGGCTATTTGCCCCAGGCTCACACATGGATATTTGTCCCCAGGCTCACACATGGATATTTGCCCCCAGGCTCACACATGGCTATTTGCCCCCAGGCTCACACATGGCTATTTGCCCCAGGCTCACACATGGATATTTGTCCCCAGGCTCACACATGGATATTTGCCCCAGGCTCACACATGGATATTTGTCCCCAGGCTCACACATGGATATTTGCCCCCAGGCTCACACATGGATATTTGCCCCCAGGCTCACACATGGATATTTGCCCCCAGGCTCACACATGGATATTTGCCCCCAGGCTCACACATGGATATTTACCCCCAGGCTCACACATGGATATTTACCCCCGGGCTCATACATGGGTATTTGCCCCCTGGCTCACACAAAGATACTTGCCCAGCAGCTCACACATGGATATTTGCCTCCAGCGCTGTCTCCGTCTTCCTGTAGACAGTATCAGTGCGTGCTGGCGTCGCCGCTGGCGTCAAGGAGATGGAGGTGTGGACTTGGTCCAGGAAGCTGGAAGCACCAAGTCCACGCCTACGTCTCCTTGACGACGGCAGCGACTCCGGCACGTATTGGGGCCGGCTGCAGCACGCGGCCGCCCCGCGGGCATTTTTATTTTTAGAATTTTTTTATTTTTTTTTACAATTGGTCGGGCCGGCTGCGCCCTAGGCGGGTGCTGCGCTCTAGGCGCCCGCCTAGTTGGCCTAGCGGCAGCGCCGGCCGTGAGTTTTTCTTGTCCTCCGTCTCTGGAAGCTTCTTCTCAGCATTGTATAAAGTTATAGTTTCTCTCGTCCCGTCTCTGGAGGCTTCTTCTCAGCATTGTATAACGTTGTAGTTTCTCTCGTCCTCCATCTCTGGAGGCTTCTTCTCAGCATTGTATAACGTTGTAGTTTCTCTCGTCCTCCGTCTCTGGAAGCTTCTTCTCAGCGTTGTATAAAGTTGTAGTTTCTCTCGTCCTCCGTCTCTGGAAGCTTCTTCTCAGCATTGTATAACGTTGTAGTTTCTCTCGTCCTCCGTCTCTGGAAGCTTCTTCTCAGCTTTGTATAAAGTTGTAGTTTCTCTCGTCCTCAGTCTCTGGAAGCTTCTTCTCAGCATTGTATAAAGTTGTAGTTTCTCTCGTCCCGTCTCTGGAGTCTTCTCAGCGTTTTTTAGAGGTTATTACTGGTCTAGCCGTTGAGTGACCACGTTTTTATGGTTTGGAGGAGTTTCCTTGTGGTTGTTTTGGTTACCTCATTGTCCCAGTTGGGATTTTTTAGTCTTCCTTGCGATGGGGTCAGAAGGTCTCCAGGTTTTGCTGGTCTAGGTAAGACTCTGTCTCTGCCACTGGGTAAATGACCTGTCTCCCAACCTAGAACTAACTTGGCTCACAAGGGCTTGTCAGTGGTCTGCTTCCCAAGTGGGCTATTTTCAAGTGGAGTTTAAAAACAGGAGTTCTACCTGTACTGGTCTGTGGTTTGTATCTCTAGAGGGAGAGAAACCTCTGGTTTATTTATCCATTTGTTTAATTTCTCTTTTTGGGGATTTTGGTTTTAATATTATTTTTTCTCTGTTGTGCTTTTTTTTTTTTTTCTTTCCTGTGAGTGGCTGGTGACTTGTTAATTGGGGGGGGGGTTGCTGTCAGGTGATTTCACTTGTATGGCTACATAAACTCACTGGCAGCTCACTGAGCTTGCTCACAAGGGCTTGTCAGTGGTCTACTTCCCAAGTGGGCTATTCAAGTGGAGTTTAAAAACAGGAGTTGAAATAACAGTGTGACGGAACCATTCTGTTCCGCCTGTCCTGACTCTCCAGACACCCCTTCGTTGCGGTCAGCCCGGCTACTGGGAGCGCTGTCCTCAGCGCCTCGAGCAGCTTGACCCGCCTGCTTCTGTTTCTCTGCCTTGGAGCCGTTAGGAATTTCCAGAGGGCCGCTCTGTGCCTTCTGAGGGTGATAGTAGGTACCCTTAATGAGACACCAGGCGAGCTGTATGTTCCCACAGGATTCTCTCTCTGTGTCTGAGTCTCAGCTTTAATGAACAAAAACGCCACAATTTATGCTGAAATCCAACAGCCATAATTTGCATAAATGACGCACCTCGTCCTACCAATATGCTAATTACATTATGTCAGTTAGATATTTACAATAAACATTCTTTAGCCTTTAGCTCACACAACATTTACATAATCTATTGTTCTAACACATCAGATTAAAAGACAAACACTATCACAGACTTCTTGAATCAAACATGCAGCCAGATAAGGGGAAAAGCCCTGTTGCATAAATTACACAGCAGTAAAGCTTGTTTACTGGCTATACAGAAACACATTTACCTACAGGAATATAAGTATATTTAAAACTAAAGTTACGCCATTTTACACTAAACTAATTTAAACTAAAACCAAACGATGTAAAATATATTTAAAAACACACGATATAAATGAACATAAAGTCTCTTGGGGTTTGAAGCATGGAGCGTTACGTCAGCTCCATGACAAACAGGTACCAATTGTTATTTATATATATTTGTTATCTTGTTGTGGGAGTATGAGTGTTAGCAAGCTTGGAGGTTTGACCCAGTGCACATCCTGCTGCATGTCTGGAGGAATCCTTCCAGGGTCCATATCTCTGTAGCAAGTGTGAATGTGTAGCTCTTCTGGAAGCTCATATTGGAGATCTGGAAGGGCAAATCGTAACGCTGAGGCAGATTGACAATCTTGAAAGGAGCCTGTTTCTCACGGAGCAAAGTATAGCTGAGGAATCTAGGGGTGTGGGTGGAGTGGAGTTAACTGGGGAACAGGTTAGTAGCTGGGTGTCAGTGACACGTGGTAGCAGGGGGGAGGGAAGAGGAAAAGGTTGGCTAGTCCTGATCTTGCGCACACCAACAGATAGATTTGCCCCTTTGAGCGAAGATGTTGGGTGCATCAGCTCAGGTGTAGCAGTACTGGAGGCTGCTCCCTCTAACAGCGGGGGGATCAGCCCACCAAGTAAGGGAGGGATAAAGAGGGCAAGTAAGCCTAGACAGGTTGTGGTGGTAGGGGACTCTATTATTAAGAGAGTAGACAGGGTAATCTGTCGCGCTGATTGCCTTAACCGGACAGTTTGCTGTCTGCCGGGTGCTCGTGTTAGCCATGTGGTTGACAGAGTTGATAGATTATTGGGAGGGGCTGGAGATGACTTAGCTGTCATGGTCCATATTGGTACCAATGACAAAGTAAGAGGAAGATGGAAGGACCTGATGAATGTGTTCAGGGAATTAGGAAATAAACTGAAGAAGAGGTCCTCCAAGGTAGTATTTTCTGAGATCCTACCAGTTAGGGATAGACCGATATATCGGTTTTGCCAATTATTGGCTGCCGATATTCAGAAAATTACTGATATCGATATCGGCATTTTATTTGCCGATATTGCCGATAATTGGACACGTTGTTTCACTGCAGCTGCGACACACAAGATCCCACTGAACTGTGCGAATCCGGGGCTTCTCTCACATCGGGATGTAAGCCGTCACTGCAGAACGACCCCTGCTCACTGACCGTATTGCGCATAAGCCTGATGACAACAGAAATGGGGCTTCCATCCCATCTGGCAGGGAATTCCCTATACAGGAGATGCAGGAGTCAGCAACCTGGGCCCTCCAGATGTTTTGGAACTGCATTTCCCATGAGGCTCCAAGAACCTAATGAGAAGCTGTGCATCATGGCAGATGTAATTCCAAAACATGTGGGGCAATATTACAAAGTCACTGGTAACTTAACCAGAGCACGTGTAAACTTCCCAGAGCCATTATAGTCTATGGGGTTGTTAAGTTTACAACAGCTCTGGTTACGTCAGCACCAACTTTGGAATCTAACCCTTGGAGGGCCAAGGTTGCTGAACCCCTTACATACAGGGTCATATGAGGGACCTTTAAGAAAGCCAAAGACACCATCTAATTGTTTGTAAAAATAAAAGCTTAAATAAAACAATATATATATTATTACATGGAATAAATTAAGTGGACGTGGTGCAATGTTTAAACGTTAAACACATTGAGTTCATGGCATAATGTCAGATTTGTGCTGTTTTTTTCCACAAATTTAAATTTACAGAATAATCGGCACCAAATACCGGCTATTGGCCAGAAAAGCTGCCGATAATCGGTATCGTTATCGGCCCTGGAAAAATGATATCACTCTATCCCTACTACCAGTGCCACGCGCTACAGTGGAAAGGCAGCATGAGATCAGGGAGGTCAATGCGTGGCTTAAATCTTGGTGCAGGAAGGAGGGCTTTGGGTTTTTAGAGCACTGGGCTCATTTTGCACTGGGTACAATCTGCATGGTCATGATGGATTGCACCTGAATGGAAGAGGGTCTGCTGTGCTAGGGGATAGGATGGTTAAAAGGTTGGAGGAGACTTTAAACTAGTGGAAGGGGGAGGATACAGTAGCTTACAAAATGGAGACAGAGCAGATAGCGGAAGGGTTTCAGTTCAGACTAAGGGGGGGGTGGAGCCGGGGGGTTGGGTAATGTCAGAACAGTGGAGGCAGCAATGTAAAGTCGCATTCAGCATGTGTGGGTAGAGACAACATTAAATGTATGCTTGCTAATGCAAGGAGCCTCAATAACAAGATGGGGAACTAGAGGCAATACCATACACTAAGCAATACGACATAATAGGAATAACAGAAACGTGGTGGGATGAAACGCATGACTGGGCTGTAAACTTAAACGGTTATACATTGTTTAGAAAGGATAGGAAACATAAGAAAGGGGGTGGAGTATGTTTATATGTAAATCAGGATTTAAAGCCAAATATTACACACCTGGAAAGTGATGAGGGAAATGTGGAATCCTTATGGATAAATATTTCTTTGGGAAATAAACAGGGAAGTCAACTATTGGTTGGCATTTGTTATAAACCACCTAATATAGATAATGATGAGTAAGAACAACTGTTAGAGCAAATTAGGAAGGCTGCACATCATGGTAGCACTTTAATTATTGGGGATTTTAATTACCCGGACATTAATTGGGATAGTGGGACTAGTAATCCAGCGAAGGGAATCCGGTTTCTGATCCTTTTAAATGATACCTTCATGACACAACTGGTAGAAACACCAACTAGAGAGGATAACTGTCTGGACCTGGTTATAACAAATAATGTGGATCTTTTCTCAAATATTCATGTAAGGGAACAGTTGGGAAACAGTGACCATAATATGGCTTTTTTTTTTTTTTTTTAATTTAAAGTTTTTTATTTTGAAATAAGTCAGCATTACATCATACTGTAAAATAATGGATGACCTCGCAGGGTCAAACAAGAAGACATAACAAGCAACGGAAACCACACATGGCCAAAAAAGTGTCATCGTAAAAACAGCGAATCGAAAAAATCTAAGGATAGCAATATGTTAGCAGAAAACATCCCCTAGACGGGGGGTCTCATCAAGGTGGGAAATCAAACATATATAAATGCAGCCACTTAAGGCCGGCCAAGGTAACTACGGTCAGCTGGTCAAAAAACATGCGTCGCAAAGAAGGACAGGGCGGTAAAAATAAGTAAAAAGGCAGAAAGTACCATGTGCAGGCAAAAAAGCAAAAGCCCTATGCAATGCAGGCTGGGACTGATCAAAACAAATTACGAACCGTCCTGAAAGTCCAGGCACTAGGCCAAGCTAGAGACCAGGGACACGTAAGCATATAAGAGAAATGCAGGGGAGGGGGTGTAATTCAGTAAAGCTCAGACCTGGAGAGGTAGAGGGCATAGAAACCAGCCTTCAATCCGGTCGAGGGTCCGGAGGATCTGGTGAGAGGCCCGCAGCCGCAAGGTCAATCCAAGCCACCGCGGGATCCGTGATGGTATAGGGGACATTTGCGTGGGTCACCACCAAAGCTCCTGCCAGACCCCAGCGATATCGGACACCCTGTCGGCGAAGAACTGATGTCACTTCACGAAAACGCCTGCGAGCCATCAGGGTCTGGAATGGGAGATCATGATACAGGGCCAGTGTGGAGCCCTCAAAGCGTACGGGATCCCTCGCGCCCGGAGCAGACATAACCTTGACCTTGAAAGCCACTTCACGGAAGGCCACTACGACGTCTCGGAGCCCCAGGTGGGTTCGCCGCAGGTCTCCTGACCCGAAACACCGACCCAAGCATGTCAGGTGTGTCAGGGGGAAGCCCCGTGACCTGAAGCACAAGACGAGTCACGTAGGACGGCAGAGCGTCGGAGGTAATAGAGTCCGGGACACCCCTGACCCTGATGTTTCGGCGTCTGTGTCTCGTTTCAAGCATCTCCACAGAGCGTGTCAGAAGTTCGACTTGGTATCGCAAACCAGCAACCTGACCAGACAGGTGAGTTTGTTCCGTTGTCACAGCAGAAGTCGTCTCCTGTACCACCTTCACCTGAGCACGCATCGCCGCTATCTCCGTGCGGACCGCCGCCACCTCAGGCTGCCACACCTCACGTATCACCCGAAGCTCCTCCAAGATCCTACGGAGATCCCCCTTCGTGGAGGGGAGATGGTCGTCCTCCTCCTGCACCTGTTGCTGTCGAAGTCCCGTCCCCACTGCAGACCGATGATCCGAGGTCACACTATTACTGGCGGAGGTAAGGGGAATCTCAGTCGGGTCCCCATCAAAAATATCCTCTGTGTCCGGCGTTGCCCCGGACGATGTCCGCATTGCTGATTTTCTCTTCTTCTGTGCCCGTTTCCTAGCAGCCGCCGAGAGGGGTCGGGAGTCAGACGCCGGTGACTGCGGGGCAAGCCAGGGCATCCCAGTAATACCCCCCTGAGGTTCATAGTCGCTGTCAACCTCCGAGGAGCCATAGCCCGGGGGGAGGGAGGAAGAAGCAGTCAGTCCCGTAAAAGCGGACCCACCTCGCAAAACATCCCGAATGTCCCTCTGTCGGGGGGCCCGTCGCTGGGAACGACCGGTAGGCATGGTTCCGGAGATGCTGGGCTGGCACGAGGTCGCAGGGCGGTGAGGGAATCTCAATACGCCTCGAGTAGGCTTCCAAGATGGCCGCGGTGACTAGGCCCAAATCGCGCTGCCGGCAGCAATCTGTCCCCGGGCACGAAACTCAGGGCTAAATCAGGTACCTCAACTCTCCAGGATCCCTCTAGCCAACCGGGAAGCTCACAGGGCAGTGCAAACGGCAAAAAAAGCAATAAAATCCGTGGTAGCTCCTCCAAAATGCTGCTGCTCGCTTCCACAGCTAGCTCCGCCTCCAATATGGCGTCTTTTGAAATAAACTCAAAGAAACTAAGGGAGCAGCTAAAACCTGTAATTTTAAAAATGCCAACTTTATTAAAATAAAGGAAGCTCTCAATGTCATTGACTGGCAGAAACTCTTTCATCTGAAAAACACTGAGGATAAGTGGAATATGTTTAAACTAACACTAGAAAAGTACACGTCACAATATATTCCACTGGTTAATAAATATAAAAGAAACAGACTGAAACCAATGTGGCTTAGTAGGAAGGTAACTATGGAAATGAAAAATAAAAAAGCATTTAAAGCTTTTAAATCTGATAAATCTGAGGCATCCTATAAAGCATATAGGGCAGCCAATAAAGCATGTAAAAAAGCGATTATATGGGCTAAACTAGAAAATGAGATAGTCAAAGAGAGCACGACCGGGGGGGCGTGACCGGAGGTCGAGCTGAGCGGCTGCAAACCTGAAGAGCTCCGTTGCTGTTGTTTTAATTTGATGACTTTTGGGTCTTTTCGGCTGAAATTTCCGCTCACACTCGCTTCCTGACAGTGGACACTTACCTGTGGTTCAGCGGTTGGAGGTCCCCGCCGTGTGCTGTATCTTAGACTGACCTGAACCTTTCTATCCCCGTGTGGCCTATCCTTGGCGGCCATTTTCTTTGCCTGTCCCTCGTGCTGCTTCCTCGTGCTTCCTGCAGCTTGTTACTGAGTGTGATGAGTTTGGGGATGAAGATGGGCCTACGTCCACCAGCCCTTGCAGTTGTTCGGCAGTGGTCTGTTATGCCTGGCCCTCCCGCGGATAAAGTCGGGGTCGTGCTCTCGGGCCGGATGCCAAGCTTGGGACACCTCATGAGGAGTCTTTCTTTCCCCGCCA
The DNA here is from genome assembly GCA_009667805.1 of Leptobrachium leishanense. Lineage (NCBI taxonomy): Eukaryota > Metazoa > Chordata > Amphibia > Anura > Megophryidae > Leptobrachium > Leptobrachium leishanense. The sequence continues at coordinate 3,630,783 of CM019070.1, read as the reverse complement.
GAGGTCTGATGTTGCTGCTCTCCCAGTGACTAGGGGAGACCTTGTGGCCCTGCTGGCTGAGCTCCGGGTAGTGTGGCGTACCTCCCTCTGGGAAATGGGATGGATGTGTGCAGCGGAGGGCCCTGATGAATATGGCAGGGTACTCGACAACCCAGGTGGATCCGCCCCTTCTCTGGCTACTTCTGCTGCTGTGGTGCTCCCTTGTTCCCCAGCGGTCTTACCTGTGCCTGCAGTTGGTGATCGGTCCCTCGACAGCTGTGGGTCGGCGAGGCCTCCTGGTTCCTTGTCCTCTCTTGCGGATTCGGCGCTGAGTGGCAGCTACGGTATAGCCCAGGCTGATGTGACGAGTAGAGATGGGTCTGCTCCCGAAGCTGTTGTGGTTTCGGTGGGTGACTTGTTTCGTGCTGGAGAATCTTTCCACGAAGTAAAGACCTCCCGAGATACCCTGGCGCTTCTCCCGCTGTGCCTCCTGCCCGCTGCTTCTGGGACTCTGATGGCTACCATGTCCCTTGATGCTGGAGAGCGAGATGATGACCGTGGCCTGCTGGAGCTGTTCATGTTTTCCTGGGGCACTTTGCCGACTCCGTTCCCAGCCTTGTACTTGGATGCAGGCTAAAATGAGCCCTTCGACACTGCCTCATGTTTGATTGTTGACTTTTAAAAGTCTGCAATGATATCCAAGCTGGGATGGAACAAGGAAACCTAACTGGAGCCATCTTCCTCGATTTTGCCAAGGCCTTTGACACGGTAGACCATGGCATCTTGTTAGAAAAACTTAAAAACTCTGGCATTGGTGATCGCACGCTAACCTGGTTTCAATCATATGTATCCGACCGATCACAATATGTGTCAATTTCTGGCAGCTCCTCCCTCCCGCTCCCAGTCACGTGCGGTGTACCCCAAGGCTCAATACTCGGCCCCCTGCTATTCACAATATTCATAAATGATCTGCCCAACGTCTGCAAAGTCTCAACTGTACACATGTACGCAGACGACACTGTAATCTATACCAGCAAACCAAATCTCCGGCAGCTGGAGGCCGCGCTGCAAGAACAATTCACAGAGGTAGAAAAGTGGATCAAACACAACAAACTATAACTAAATACTGACAAAACTGTTACAATGCTCTTTGGAACAAAACCTAAACTACACAAATTGCAAAATCCCCACTTATGTGTTGGGACAAAATCAAATGGCACGCTGACCACAGTCACTTCTCTCAAATATCTAGGTATGTGGTTGGACCCTAATCTATCCTTTGGCCCCACATCGAAAAACTCTCATCTAAACTTTACCCCAAACTAGGTGCCCTGTACAGAAACAAATCCTGCCTGAGCCCCGCGGTAAGAAAGCAGATTGTACAACAAATGCTTAAGCCGGCTATTGATTACGGAGATGTAGTGTATGCAGCCGCCCCGCAAACACACCTTCAGAAACTTACTACATTGTATAAGTCCTTCTGCCGCTTTGCGCTACAATGTAACTACATGATCCACCATTGTGACATGTTTAAAGAGCTAAACTGGCCATCGCTGGAATCTAGACGCACCCTTCACCTCTCCAGCCTGGTGTCTAAGAGCATTTCTGGGAAGCTGCCACTCTACCTGAATAGGCTGCTTCCCTCAGCAGCTCCCTCATCCTATAACCTCCGATCCAGGACCAGCACTTTACTTGCAATACCACAATACAAAAAGAAAGTGGCTCCATCCTCATTTTCCTACAGAGCACCACAATTATGGAATAACCTCCCAGACACCATCAAATCTTCCCCCAGTCTAAAGTCACTCAAGAGCTCCTTACTAACATACCTCAATACAGAATGCACCTGTAAACATGTAACACAGTGACTATATAAAGAATGTGCCTGTAAACATGTAACACAGTGACTATATACAGAATGCGCCTGTAAACATGTAACACAGTGACTATATACAGAATGCGCCTGTAAACATGTAACATAGTGACTATATACAGAATGCACCTGTAAACATGTAACACAGTGACTATATACAGAATGCACCTGTAAACATGTAACATAATGACTATATACAGAATGCGCCTGTAAACATGTAACACAGTGACTATATACAGAATGCGCCTGTAAACATGTAACATAGTGACTATATACAGAATGCACCTGTAAACATGTAACATAGTGACTATATACAGAATGTGCCTGTAAACATGTAACACAGTGACTATATACAGAATGCACCTGTAAACATGTAACACAGTGACTATATACAGAATGCACCTGTAAACATGTAACACAGTGACTATATACAGAATGCACCTGTAAACATGTAACACAGTGACTATATACAGAATGCACCTGTAAACATGTACCAGTGACTATATACAGAATGCCCCTGTAAACATGTAACACAGTGACTATATACAGAATGCGCCTGTAAACATGTAACACAGTGACTATATACAGAATGCACCTGTAAACATGTAACCTAGTGACTATATTTCATACATATTTATTTTCTGTTAATCTGTATATTTGTGTTGTTTTTATAATTGTATTACTTTGTGTTTCTGTAACTAACATTTCAGTGTTCTTGAACCCAGGATATACATGAAAACGAGAGAAATCTCAATGTATCCTTCCTGGTAAAATCCTTTATAAATAAATAAATAAATAAAATTGTTCCCTCGATGCTGATGACACCACCCACCCTGATGAATACCCCCCTGATACTCTGAGACCCTTTTTTGAGGACATTTTTGTCTATTCTGGTGTTCCTACCCTTTTCCTTTTTGTTTCCTCACCCTTTTTATGTACTCCTGAACGATTTTGTGGTCCTGCTTACGGACTTTGGAGGTTAATGTTGTTTGTCTGTTGGAGCACTGGGACTCACCATCCCCCCTCTTTTTTTTGTGTGGGACATTGGGAAGTAGCCTGGGTTAGCCGCTAGGGTGGCTACCTAGACTCTGTCCACCCTTTTGGCCCTAGGTCTCCCGGCCACGTGGCCCCTTCCATGGCCCTCGGTTCACTTTAGGTTGCTGGGGTGAGCCAGGAATGCCACGATGTGTTTGGCAGTCCCTCACTACCTTTCCCCCCTTTTTATTACTTTTTTTGTTGTTGTTTTGTTGGTTTCCCTGGTGCCCCATCAGCGAACTCCATCGCTCTCTTTTGTTTTTGCTGGATCGACCCTCCTGACGAGTTTCTACACCCCCCTGTTATTGTACCCCCTCCCCCAATTTCCGATTTTCTGTAGTTTCCTATGTGAACCCCCCCCTTATGTTTTCTGTGCTTTCGTTGTGAGTATCTTATTTGGCCCTGTGAGGCCACCTGACTGGTCAGTCTGTGACCTTTGTTTATTGCAAAATAAAAAATTTGAAATACAAAAAGAGAGCAAGACCAACCCTATAAGATTCTTTAGGTACATAAATTCTTTTAGTGAAAATGTAGGTTCACTAAAATCTGAGTCAGGGTTATTGTTAACCGAAGAAGATCAAGATAAGGCAGAAATTTTGAATGATTATTTTTCTTCAGTATTTATCAAAGAGAAACCTATTATTATTATTATTATTATTCTTTATTTATAAAGCGCCAGCATATTCCGCAGCGCTGTACAATAGGCACAGTATAGACAGGGTTACAATACCTTGAACAACATTTGACAAACAGTACAGGAGGAGATGAGGGCCCTATTCCCGTAGGAACTCACAATCTAGGAGGGTTGGGGTTGGAAACAGGAGGAGAGAACTGTAAGGTAGACATGTGCATTGTTTTAGTACTAAAGCGATTTAGTCCGAATTTTGCTATAATTTAGTTTTAGTATGACTCAAGAGAAACGAAACTGCTCAGTACAAAAAACGAAAGAAACTAAAGTAAAATGCACTACATTTTAGTTTCAGTCCTCTTTGTGATATTATATTGATGAGTGAAGGAGACCAGCAATGAAGAGCGCAACATCGCAACATCCGAAGTTCTGCACCCTCCACATGCCAATGCAAGAAGATGTTCTATACAGAGAGGGACATTAATTCAGGAGGATGTTCTATATATTATACAGAGAGGGGTATTAATTAATGCAGGTGGATGTTGTATACATTATACAGAGAGGGGTATTAATTAATGCAGGAGGATGTTCTAAACATTATACAGAGAGGAGCCTTTTTTTTTTTAGCCCTTTAAATCCAGTGGCTGTGAGCGCGGAGATCGGCTGCTTGTTACATTATCTCTCAGTACAATGTATCAGGCTTAGCTGTTACAGTAACTGACTGTAACAGCGCTCAGAGTTTCAGTAAAACAAGGAAATAATATTGTTCTAACGTCTTATATATAAAAATATTATTTACTAGTTTTACTGAAACTCTGAGCGCTGTGATGAGCAGCAGTCAGTTACTGTAACAGCTTTGCCCGACACGGGGCAGTATTGCAATGTTGGTGCTAACTTAACCAGAGCTGTTGTAACTGAAAACCTCCATAGGCTATAATAGCTCTGGGAAGTTTACAACAGCTCTGGTTATGTTAGCACCAGCTATATAATATGGCCCACATTGTGCTGAGAGTGAGAGATACTGTAACAAGCAGCGATCTCAGCCCTCTGAGGAGCCACTACAATAGTAATTGTATCCACTGGTTTTCGGATGAATGAAATTAGTTTTCATACTAAAGAACTGAAAACGAATTTCTTTAGCAACTAAATAAATTGCATTTTAGTACTAATGCATTAGTTCAAAACGAAATTTTGTGCTGTGCACATGTCTACTGTAAGGTGAGAGTGATTGATGGTTGTGTCAGTGAGTTGGGGGGTAGGCTTCCCTAAATAGGAATGTTTTAAGGGAGCGTTTGAAGGAAGAGAAGTTAGGGGAAAGTCTGACAGTACGAGGGAGAGCGTTCCAGAGAGTGGGGGCTGCGCGTGAGAAATCCTGCAGTCTATCATGGGAAGAGGTGATGCGGGGAGAAGCTAGGCGCAGGTCACTGTTTGTCTCCTCAATGTCTCCTATAACAGGAGACCTGAAATTCATTGATAAAAACTTACTAATACAAAGTGACTGGTTGACTCAGGACAAGGTTTTGCAGAAATTAAACAATGTGAATGTGAATAAAGCCCCAGGGCCAGATGGAATTCACCCGCGAGTACTGAGGGAGCTATGTGTTGAAATATGTAAACCTCTGATCTTAATCTTTCAGGATTCTTTTCTTTCAGGAATCGTACCAGAGGATTGGAGAAAAGCTGACGTGGTCCCTATATTTAAGAAAGGTTTAAAATTTGTGCCTGGGAATTATAGACCTGTGAGCTTAACATCTGTGGCTGGGAAAGTATTTGAGGGGTTACTAAGGGATAATATTCAGGAATTTATTGGGAGGTATAATGTAATTGGCAAAAATCAGCATGGTTTCATGAAACACAGATCATGTCAGACTAACCTAATTACGTTCTATGACGAAGTAAGTGGAAGTATAGATCAGGGGGTCGCAGTGGATGTGATTTACTTGGATTTTGCCAAAGGTTTCGACAGTTTCCACACAAAAGATTACTATTTAAATTAAGAAAAAATGGTCTAGATGAAAATACTTGTTCTTGGATAGAAAACTGGCTAAAAGACAGGGTACAGAGAGTGGTCATAAATGGTACATTTTCAAGATGGACACCAGTGGTAAGCGGTGTCCCTCAGGGGTCTGTTATAGGACCAATACTATTCAATTTATTTATAAATGACCCTGAGATAGGCATTGAAAGTCATGTATCAGTGTTTGCAGATGACACAAAACTAGGAAAAGTAATACAATGTGTGCAGGATGTTACTTCGCTGCAGAGGGATTTAGATAGATTGGGGGACTGGGCACTTAAATGGCAGATGAAATTTAATCTAGATAAATGTAAAGTTATGCACTTTGGAGTGAAGAACACACAAGCAATGTATACCCTAAATGGTACAGAGTTAGGGAAATCCAAGCAGGAGAAGGATTTGGGAATAATCATAGACGTCAAACTAAGTAACAATGTGCAATGTCAAACAGCAGCCGCCAAGGCCAGCAAAGTACTGGCATGCATTAAAAGGGGAGTTCACTCACGGGATGAAAACATAATTTTGCCTCTGTATAAATCAATGGTCAGGCCGCACCTTGAATATTCCGTGTGATTTTGGGCACCTGTCTTAAAAAAAGATATTATAGCGTTAGAAAAAGTGCAGAGACGGGCAACTAAATTAATAAGGGGAATGGAAGGGTTAAGTTATGAGGAAAGACTAACAAACTTAAACCTGTTTAGTTTAGAGCAGTGTTTCCCCTAACCTGTCCTCCAGACCCTCTGCCTCGCCAGGTTTGCAGGATATGTGAAGCACAGCACAGGTGATCTGATTTGCTGCTCAGTGATTGCAGGATTGAGTCTGTATTTCTCCAAGGTGATCTGCAAAATCTGGCCTGATTGAGGGTCCCGAGGACAGCTTTGGGAAACACTGGTTTAGAGAAACAGTGCATTAGAGGGGTCTGATAACTTTATATAAATATATATGGCGCCTTAGAGGGGATCTGATAAGCTTATATAAATATATATGGGTCATTATAAACCATTGTCTGGAAACCTATTCATTAACAGGACTATACACAGGACAAGGGGTCACCCATTTACACTGGATGAAAGGAAATTCAGCCTAAAGCATAGGAAGGGTTATTTTACAGTGAGAACAAAGCTGTGGAATTCTCTGCCTGTTGAGGTGGTTGGGTCAGAGTCTGTACAGACTTTTAAGCAGCGACTGGATGACTTCCTGCAGACACAGAATATTAAGGGATATAATATTTAATATGTGGGTTAAAGCTTCTTGATCCAAGGAGAATCTGACGCCATCTGGGGGCAAGAAGGAATTTTTTCCCAGTATGTTGCATATTGACGAGCGCTTCAGACTGGGGGGGGTTTTGCTTCTTTTGGATCAACAGCAGTAGGTGATGATAACACAGCACAGAGCTAAATGGGCCTAAGCCCATAAGAAAGTGGAAAAGGCACAATAATATGTCCACAAATACAGTGATCTTCGTTTTTCAAGCAATATGCTTCTTTATGTTGTGGATGGTGGAACATGTACTGTAGAAAAAAGCAGAAGAGAAGACCGGAATTGCGCAGTACATCAGCAACAAAAATAGAGAAATGTCTTATTCAACTCACATTTGAAGGAGCCCACAACCGGCTCTCAGGATTACAGCAGGCAGGGACTTTAACTCAGGTGCCCATAAACCCCTCAGGTAGTTTCCTCCGGTGTCGCCGCTGCGGTGCTGCAGTAAGAACTGATAAGACTAAAAGGACACCTCTAGGTGCAATAAAACACAAATAATCTAGAAATTAAAAAAGAAGCCAAGTACCGACTCACAAAAGCTGAGCCTCTATTGGCTCCGTCCCAATTCGCACGGGGAATCATAAGGAATTCCCCAAACCTTCTTTTTTCCGGATCAGAAAGGCAGACAGCAATCAAATTAAAATAAAAACATTTCTTAGTTTAGATCTACCAGGACGCGTTTCGCCATTAATGGCTTCCTCAGCTGGAGATTCCGATACTGTTCTTGCTGCTGCCTTTTTATACAATGAATATCAGAGAAGTTATCAAACAATTAAACCCTTAAAACGAGATTAAAACACCATAAAGAAGCATATTGCTTGAAAAACGAAGATCACTGTATTTGTGGACATATTTTTGTGCCTTTTCCACTTTCTTATGGGCTCGGGCCCATTTAGCTCTGTGTTGTGTTATCCTCGTCCATTTGTTCTCCAGGTTTATAGAGGAACCTCCGTTTACACCATTCAGCGAGTGGTTTGGGCGCTGAATCCAGTGGGCGCTTCACCCTTTCACTTAGCAGTAGGTGATGTGTGAGAGGCTGAACCTGATGGACGCACGTTTTTTTCAGCCTATGTAACTTGTCAAATCCTGCTAAGAATTCTGGGAACGCACATTCCTGTCCACTGTCAGGCTGCGTTTCACACTTACAGTGACTGCTGGGAAACAAAGCAAAGCACCCCTGCAGACAGCTGCCCTCCCCCACCAGTCTCCCATCCCACACCTGAACATGCTAAGGCCTGCTTAGCATTCTCCGACCCCTCCCCTCCCCCATGCAGGTCAGTTTCGAGCCCTCTCTGACGTTTATCTACTTAACGTAGGTTTCTGCCGGTGATCAAACCTAGAGCGATCCACAAGCACGAAATGCGCGAACCTGCGTAACGACAGCTGACCCCCGCCAGCCTGCGCAGAGCACGTGCAGCGCCGCACCGGGCGATACCTTCTCGTATACGTAACGTTAGAGCATTGTGGGAAGGAAAGTAAAGGATTGTCTGGGGACGCCTGAGCGTCTGGATGTGACCGTGCGCAGGTCTGCTTAGCATCCTGTGCCGTATCCATGAAAAGTGAGGTCTATCCCAGAGACACCACGTAACTCTGCCCGGGCACCTCCTGAAGCTGGGCACCCCCTGAAGCCGGGCACCTCCTGTTACCCGGGGCCCCCCACCCCACCCCCTTGCACACACAGCTACCGTGCACCTTAACCCTTCCTGTGCTGCTTGGTTACTGCATGACATAACGTTCCCATACCACCTGGTTGCCAGGTGATTTAACCCTTCCTGTGCCAGCTGGTTACTGTGTCTTAACCCCTCCCATGTTGGGTTTTCTTATTGCCCCCCCCCGTCACAAATCATCTCATTCCAAAATCCCAGGAAAGGTGCATTTTCATTAATCAGGCGTACGTTGCTCTGGGGAGGCTCATCTTTCTAATGGCTGTCAGCCATGTGTGGCCCCCGGGACCCCTCAATGCCTGGAACCCCATGACTTGGTTTAATGTGTTTGACCTGTTGCTCCCCATTTGTGGATAACACACAGTTTCATGGTTCAGAATGACCCCCCCATCACCAATCTGCATCATGTCATCTCATGCAGGACCCCCAGGCCGTGACCCCCCCCATCACCAAATCCGCATCATGTCATCTCATGGAGGACCCCCAGGCCATGACCCCCCATCACCAAATCCGCATCATGTCATCTCATGGAGGACCCCCAGGCCATGACCCCCCCATCACCAATCTGCATCATGTCATCTCACGCCGGACCCCCAGGCTGTGACCCCCCATCACCAATCTGCATCATGTCATCTCATGCAGGACCCCCAGGCCGTGACCCCCCATCACCAATCTGCATCATGTCATCTCACGCCGGACCCCCAGGCCGTGACCCCCCATCACTAATCTGCATCATGTCATCTCATGCAGGACCCCCAGGCCGTGACCCCCCCATCACCAATCTGCATCATGTCATCTCACGCCGGACCCCCAGGCCATCACCCCCCCTCCCCGCATCCTCCCCAGATCCCCACCCCTAGTTTAAATTATGATGTGATATGAGGCTGAAGTCAATCACTGACACGGGGCTCCCGTCCCCCTGTGAACCTCCAGGGCTGTCCGTGCCTGGACCCCAGCTCTGCTTGGCTTGGGTTTCCCAGAATTCCCGGCGGTAATGTCACTGAGCAGGCCCTTAGTGATTCAGAACGGAAATGCCTGATCACAGCAGATACGGAGATAAAATAGCTGAGATTTCTCCCGCCGGATCCCCCGTTGCGCCGAATAAAGGGGTGTCTCTGGGAAACGTAAACGTGTGTCGGAGAGGCAGCGCTTTCCCTCGATTTCTGCAGAGACACAGATCCCCTCGTCAAACACTAATGTCAGCGTCTGGAGGTGTAAGGGTTAATGCGAGCCCCATCTTACATTTCTGACGCTAAACCCGTAAGAAATCCCTTTACTCATCGGTGATTGCGCAGCTTGCGTGAGCTTCCTATACTTAACATGGAGAGCCAATCAGTAATTAGCGTTAGGATAAGTATGGCATTACAGAGTGCGAGCGCTAATTACTAGACATGTGCACAGCACAAAATTTCGTTTTGAACAAATGGATTAGTCCTAAAATGCAATTTATTTAGTTGCTAAAGAAATTTGTTTTCAGTTCTTTAGTATGAAAACTAAATTCATTCATCCGAAAACCAGTGGATACAATTACTATTGTAGTGGCTCCTCAGAGGGCTGAGATCTCTGCTTGTTACAGTATCGCTCACTCTCAGCACAATGTGTCAGGCAAAGCTGTTACAGTAACTGACTGCTGCTCATCACAGCGCTCAGAGTTTCAGTAAAACTAGTAAATAATATTTTTATATATAAGAGGTTAGAACAATATTATTTCCTTGTTTTACTGAAACTCTGAGCGCTGTTACAGTCAGTTACTGTAACAGCTGAGCCTGATACATTGTACTGAGAGATAATGTAACAAGCAGCTGATCTCAGCGCTCACAGTCACTGGATTTCAAGGGCTAAAAACAAATGCTCCTCTCTGTATAATGTATAGAACATCCTCTTGCAGTAATTATTACCCTCTCTGTATAATGTATATAACATCCTCCTGCATTAATATTCCCTATTTAGGGAAGCCTACCACCCAACTCACTGACGCAACCATCAATCACTCTCACCTTACAGTCCTCTCCTCCTGTTTCCAACCCCAACCCTCCTAGATTGTGAGTTCCTACGGGAATAGGGCCCTCATCTCCTCCTGTACGGTTTGTCAAATGTTGTTCAATGTATTGTAACCCTGTCTATACTGTGCTTATTGTACAGCGCTGCGGAATATGCTGGCGCTTTATAAATAAATAATAATAATAATTAATACTCCTCTCTGTATAATGTATAGAACATCCACCTGCATTAATTAACACCCCTCTCTGTATAGAACATCCACCTGCATTAATTAACACCCCTCTCTGTGGGCGAGAGGGACAGGATTATAAAAGCAGGGGAGAGGGAAAATATTAACGTAAATCGGTCTGAAAGCTCAGAGAAGAGATGACTGGTGGAATATTTTTTTTTATAAAATAAAGCACTTTAAATCCAGGGAAAACATTCAAATAAATCACACTGAAGGCTCATAATGACAGAGTAACTGTGAGAGCTGGATAATAAATGTATCAGATGTAAAAAAAAACTTTATAACAAGCAGCACTGGGAGAGGAGAGGGACTTTATATAAAACGTGTGAGGAAAGGGGGAATAGTGCTCCTGGATAATATAAAATGTATCAGACCTAAGCCCCTATTATGCAGAGCGGGAGGGGAGATAACACACGTTTTATAAAGTCCCTCTCTTCTCCCAGCGCTGCTTGTTATAAAGGGGTTTTTACTATCCAGCCCTCCTCTGTCATTAGCTTTCAGTGTGATTTATTTGAATGTTTTTCCTCTTCAGCTGCTTTTATCATCTTAAGTAAAGGTTTCCTCCTGTGCTGGCTGTCTGCGCTGTGAGTGACTGTTCTGGAGTAGGGATGAGCTGTTCGGTTCGGACGGTTCAGAGTTCGGACCGAACTTAGCCTGTTTGTTCTGTTCGCGAACTTCGAACATTTCCGGGTGTTCGCCGCATGTTCGACCACAATGCACTTTCCCACTGGCCTGAAGCTCGTAATTGGCTACAGCCTTGCACCGGACCACAGGTCTGGTGCAAGACAGGTTCAACACTATGCCAATCACGGCTCAGAGTCCTGATTGGGCAAATTTTGCCCAATCATGGGCTCACAGAGCTAAGTCCCGCAGCACACTATATAAGGTTTCCACGCAGCGCTTCTGCACGCATTTGAGAGGAGATTTCATAGGAGATAGTTGTTGTGTGTTCTTACTGCCGGTCTGCCATGCTACTGGGGGGGGGGGTCTCATTTCTAACCAAATATCTGGGAATTGAGGTGATGTGTGTCTTGTCAATGCCAGCAAGTATTTTGGGGGTTGCAAATTTCTACAAAATATTTGGGAATTGAGGTGATCTGTGTCTTGTCACACAGCCAGTACCACGCAGTATTTTTTGGGGGTCACTAATTTCTACAAAACATTTGGGAATTGAGGTGATCTGTGTCTTGTCACACAGCCACTACCATGCAGTATTTTGGGAGGGTCACTAATTTTTACAAAATATCTGGGAATTGAGGTGATCTGTCTCTTGTCACTGCCAGCAAGTATTTTGGGGGTCACAAATTTCTACAAAATATTTTGGAATTGTTATAATCAGTGTGTTCTCACTGATTTATAGGAGGTTTCTGAGACTTGTAATCTGTGGCTTCTCACTGCCACCCATCAGGGGGTCACACTGATTTATAGGAGGGAATTGTAATCTGTGTCTTGTCACTGGCTGCCAGCTATCAGGGTGTCTCACTGAGTTATACCAGAGTTCTGTAAATCTTTAATCTTTATAACAGAGTTGAATCAGAGTTCTGTATATATTTAATCTATATATCACTCACCATGTCTGAAAGAACAAAAAGGACAGGCAGACGCTCCCAGACACAGATAAGAGGGCATGCAGCCCCTGTGTCGGGAGGCTGTGCCTCTGGTCGTGGTGGACGTGGTGCATCCTCTGCAGGGGCACGCTTACGCTTGTCCTTTCTAACTGGTGCTGGCTGTCTTCTTAAGCAGCAGCAGCAACACACAGAGAATTTGGTGGAATGGCTAACCAGGCCATCGTCATCCTCCGAGTCCTCTGCCAGCCAGGCTTGTAGTGCTTTACAGTCCACCTCAGCTGCCAAAGCATCTAATGCAGCCTCCATGTCCACAGCTACTCCTGCCGTAGCCTCGCTATCACACACAGAGGAGTCAGCTGAATTGTTTGACTACAATGACAGTGACATGCTGCTTGAGGATGCGTAGCAAGTACAGTGCTCTGATTATACTCCCTTCCTCAATCTCAGAGATTTAATCAACCTAGAGGAAGGGGGTGCCAGTGATGACACACAAATAACTGGCACTCATGTTGCCCCAGCAGCTGCAGCATACTGCCAAGTTGGCTCCAGTGACGAGGAGATAGGGGGTGAAGATGACATTGATGATGAGGTCACTGACTCCACCTGGGTGCCAGATCGAACAGAGTAATCAAGTGAGGGGGAGGAGGAGGCACAGCAAACACAAGGCACAACATCCTCTATGACCAACCGTAGCACTAGCCAGTCCAAGGCATCAGATGTCAGAGCTGCTCCGGTGCAGAGCGCTGTTGTCTCAAAGCACACACGCAGGAACTCTGCTGTCTGCTGGGAGTTCTTTAAGAAATGTGCAGCAGACCCCACCGTTGCTATTTGTAATCTATGTCAGATGAGGCTCAAGCGTGGGAAAGACACCGGACACTTGGGTACCACGTGCTTGAGACGACATATGACCTCCTGCCACACATCCTGTTGGCACAAAACTTTGCGTAGGTCCTCCTCCTCATCTGTCTCTACCCCCACTGTATGTCCTGCCATGTCATTGCCTACAACCTCCACTGACAGGGATGATGCTACAGTAATGGATGTACCAGGTCCTTCCTCACAATGTGACAGCATCCCATCAGCTGAAGATTTACGCAGTCAGATTACGTTGCCGCAGCTGCTGCAGCGTAAGAAAAAATATAGTCCCAACCATCCCCAAGCACAGCGTCTAAATGCCAGCTTAGCAAAATTACTCGCATTGCAGCTGCTGCCTTTCCAGCTGGTGGACTCTGCTCCCTTCCTTGAATTTGCTGAATGTGCTGTACCACAGTGGCAGGTTCCAAAACGCCATTACTTTTCACGCAAGGCCATTCCAGCACTATACCAGCACGTGGAAGACAATGTTATCAAGTCATTTGGAAAGGCAGTCAGCAGCAAGGTGCATGTGACTTTAGACACGTGGTCCAGCAAGCATGGACAGGGTCGTTACATTACCTTCACGGTACACTGGGTAACTCTGATTGCAGCTGGGAGGGATCCAAGACGGGGCTCTGTGCTGGAGCTTGTTCATCCACCACGCCTCCAGAAAGCTGCTTGTATGAGGTCTGTCTGCTCCACCACCACCTCCTCCTCCTCCTTCTCTGGCGAAGTGGCAGTTAAACCGACGCCTGACAGGGTCTACGCAATGGCTCAAGCAAAAAGAAGCCATACTGTGCTTGAGCTGGTTTGTTTAGGGGACAGGAGCCACACCGGGCCAGAAATTCTGTCAGCTCTGCAGGGCCAGGTGCAGAGATGGTTAACACCACGCCAGCTTCAGCTGGGAATGATCGTCTGTGATAATGGCAGCAACCTTCTCTCCGCCCTACGCAAGGGTAAATTGACGCATGTACCATGCCTAGCACCCGTCCTAAATCTAGTGGTACAGCGTTTCCTAACCAAGTACCCAGGGCTGGCAGAGCTTCTCAGCCAGGCCAGAAAAGTCTGCAGCCACTTCAGACGGTCATTCCCAGCAAGCGTTCGCCTGGCAGAAATTCAAAAGAGAATTCCACATTTCCACAAACCGTCTGATCTGTGACATGCCCACCAGGTGGAACTCAACATTAGCAATGCTGCGGCGTCTGCACAAGCAGCAGAGGGCCATCAACGAGTACCTGTGTGATTATGGCACAAGGACAGGTTCAGGTCAACTTGGTTTTTTTCCTCCCCCGCAGTGGCTGATGATCAAGGATGCATGCACTGTACTGTCACCATTTGAGGAGGCAACGAGGATGGTGAGCAGGGACAGTGCATGCATCAGTGACACAATTCCTTTAGTGTTCCTGCTGGAGCACACTCTGCGGGGAATTATAGATGTGGCTCTAGAGGCAGAGCAGCGGGAGGAAGAGGAGGCCTTCCCTAGCTCTCAAGGCCCCAGTCTTTCCGCAGACAGCATTCCAGCGGGTCCTACTCAGATCAGACAGGAGGAGGATGAGGAGGAATATTTAAGTAGTGGGGGCATTGAAGGTGGGGATTCCTCAAGGGAGGGTTTCGTGTGCCCAGAAACACAAGGGCTAGTGCGTGGCTGGGAGGAGGAAGTGCATGATGGGGTCATCCTCATTGACCAGGAAGACTCGGAAGCTAATGCCACCTCCAACCTACGCTGCATGGGCTCCCTTATAATGCAAAGCCTGCTAAAGAACCCCAGGATTTGTGCTATCAAGGAGAGGGATCATTACTGGTTGGCAACCCTTCTTGATCCACGATACAAGAGTAAAGTTGCAGAGCTCATCCTGCCTGCACAGAGGGAGGACAGGATGAAAAAACTTGAGGATGCTCTAAAGCGACACTTGTGTAACACCTTTCCAGGCACTGGTAGGTTACCAAGTGATGACACACGTGCTTCTGAGGCTGCGGATGATCAGAGGAATAGTGGTGAAGGCCAGGGCCGCTTGACTGATGCATTTTTAATTTTTTTTAGTCCACAACGCCCAGGGACGTCAAATGTAGGCACCCATTGCCAGCGTCTTCACCATATGGTGCAGGACTACCTAGGGGCAAGGGCAGACCTGGATACCTTTCCAGCAGATGACCCACTGGCTTACTGGATGTTGAGATTGGATCACTGGCCAGAATTTAGCCAATATGCTATGCAGCTACTAGGTTGCCCTTCATCCAGCGTGCTTTCTGAAAGGACGTTCAGTGCCGCTGGAGGTTTTGTCACAGACAAAAGAGTGCGTCTGTCCACCGACTCTGTAGACCGGCTGACATTTATAAAAATGAATCAGTCCTGGATCAGCAGCTATCAATCCCCTGATGCTGAAGTAACGGAATAGATCGGGGATGTCTTCTGCATTCACAAAACCTCCAGCACTGAATTCTTCCACAATACCACAAAAGGGTTACGGTGTGAAGGCACTTGCTGCCATGAAAGGCACAATATTTGGCTGCACTGACGCCTGTGCCACATTTATATCATTTTAATTTTTTGAACCGCAGGGTCCAACCCTGCACTCTTCCACAATACTACAGAGGGGTTACTGTATGATAGTACTTGCTGGCCTGGCAGTCTGGCACCAAAAGCACAATATCTGGGTGCACTGACGCCCATTACCAGATTCATATATTTTTAATATAGGACCGCAAGGTCCACCCCTGCATTCTTCCACAATACTACAGAGGGGTTACTGTATGATAGTACTTGCAGGCATGGCACCAAAAGCACAATATTTGGGTGCACTGCCAATGACGCCTGTATCAGATTCATATCCTCAGAGGGGTTACGGTGTGACGGCACTGTTGCCGACGCTAAAGGCCCAATTTTAAAGCACCTATTGTTACTTACATCCAAAGCCTGCATAAGTTTCACCATAATTTAGCCAAAAAATCATTAAACGTTTTCTACGTGTCCGAAAATGTCTCCTCTTTTCATACAGACTGCCGCCCAAGCAGTTGTTTATGGATAGATTAAAGGACAAGCATTTACCGTCATTTTAAACATCATTTTTTTTTTTTTAAGCCATTTGGAAAGTTCGGGTTCGAATACGAACCGAACTCGGGTGTTTAGCTATTCTGGAGCTCTATCACTGTCAGATATTCGGGTAGGGGTTCGGGAAGGATTACACATACAAACTTACTGTAGCTTTGCAATGTTGCGCTCCTCATTGCTGGTCTCCTTCACTCAATGTAATATTACAAAAAGGACTGAAACTAAAATGTAGTGCATTTTATTTTAGTTTCTTTCGTTTTTTGTACTGAGCAGTTTCGTGTCTCTTGAGTCATACGAAAACTGAATTATCCCAAAATTCGGACTAAATCGTTTTAGTACTAAAACGAATGCACATATCTACTAATTACCGCAGGGACGCGCACGGTGAAATGTTAGCGACACCTAAAAGCTTGTGTTGACTGAAAGTGCAACGACCGGCGGGATGAAATGACGCTGCCGTGAAAATGTGACGCGTGCAACCACCGGCTGGATGAAATGAAGCTGTGAAAATGCGACGCGTGCAGCCCCCGGCGGAATGAAATGACGCTGCAGTGAAATTGCGATGCGTGCAGTGACCAGCGGGATGAAATAACGCTGCTGTGAAAATGCGACGCGTGCAGCCCCCGGCGGGATGAAATAATGCTGCTGTGAAAATGCGACGCATGCAGCCCCCGGTGGGATGAAATTACGCTGCTGTGAAAATGCGATGCGTGCAGTGACTGGCGGGATGAAATGATGCTGCTGTGAAAATGCGATGCATGCAGCGACCGGCGGGATGAAATAACGCTGTGAAAATGCGACGCGTGCAACCCCCGGCGAGATGAAATTACACTGATGTGAAAAGGCCATGCGTGCAGCCCCCGGCGGGATGAAATAACGCTGTTGTGAAAATGCGACGCGTGCAGCCCCTGGCGGGATGAAATAACGCTGCTGTGAAAATGCGACACGTGCAGTGACTGGCGGGATGAAATGACGCTGCTGTGTAAATGCGATGCCTGCAGCTCCCGGCAGGATGAAATGACGCTGCTGTGAAAATACGACGCGTGCAACCCCCGGCGGGATGAAATGACGCTGCTGTGAAAATGTGACACGTGCAGCCCCCGGCAGGATGAAATGATGCTGCTGTGAAAATGCGACGCGTGCAGCCCCCGGCGGGATGAAATGACACTGCTGTGAAAATGCGACACGTGCATCCCCCGGCGGGATGAAATGACACTGCTGTGAAAATGCGACGCGTGCAGCCCCTGGCGGGATGAAATGACGCTGCTGTGAAAATGTGACACGTGCAGCCCCCGGCAGGATGAAATGATGCTGCTGTGAAAATGCGACGCGTGCAGCCCCCGGCGGGATGAAATGACACTGCTGTGAAAATGCGACACGTGCATCCCCCGGCGGGATGAAATGACACTGCTGTGAAAATGCGACGCGTGCAGCCCCTGGCGGGATGAAATGACGCTGCTGTGAAAATGCGACGCGTGCAGCGACCGGCGGGATGAAATGACACTGCTATGAAAATGCGACGCGTGCAGCCCCCTGCGGGATGAAATGACGCCGCTGTGAAAATGCGACGCATGCAGACCCCGGCGGGGTGAAATGACGCTGCTGTGAAAATGCGACGCATGCAGACCCCGGCGGGATGAAATAACGCTGCTGTGAAAATGCGATGCGTGCAGCGACCGGCGGGATGAAATAACGCTGCTGTGAAAATGCGACGCGTGCAGCGACCGGCGGGATGAAATAACGCTGCTGTGAAAATGCGATGCGTGCAGCAACCGGCAGGATGAAATAACGCTGCTGTGAAAATGCGACGCGTGCAGCGACCGGCGGGATGAAATGACGCTGCTGTGAAAATGCGACACGTGCAGTGACAAGCGAGATGAAATGACGCTGTTGTGAAAATGCGACGCGTGCAGCCCCCGGCAGGATGAAATGACGCTGCTGTGAAAATGCGACGCGTGCAGCCCCAGTGGGATGAAATGACGCTGCTGTGAAAATGCGACACGTGCAGCCCCCTGCGGGATGAAATGACGCTGCTGTGAAAATGCGACGCATGCAGACCCCGGCGGGGTGAAATGACGCTGCTGTGAAAATGCGATGCGTGCAGCCCCCGGCGGGATGAAATGACGCTGCTGTGAAAATGCGACGCGTGCAGCCCCCGGCGGGATGAAATGACGCTGCTGTGAAAATGCGACGCGTGCAGCCCCCGGCGGATGAAATGACGCTGCTCTGAAAATGCGACATGTGCAGCCCCCGACGGATGAAACGCCGCTGCTGTGAAAATGCGACACGTGCAGTGACCAGCGAGATGAAATGATGCTGCTGTGAAAATGCGACGCGTGCAGCCCCCGGCAGGATGAAATGACGCTGCTGTGAAAATGCAACGCGTGCAGCCCCAGCGGGATGAAATTACGCTGCTGTGAAAATGCGACGCGTGCAGCCCCCTGCGGCATGAAATGACGCTGCTGTGAAAATGCGACGCATGCAGACCCTGGCGGGGTGAAATGACGCTGCTGTGAAAATGCGACATGTGCAGTGACAAGCGAGATGAAATGACGCTGTTGTGAAAATGCGACGCGTGCAGCCCCCGGCAGGATGAAATGACGCTGCTGTGAAAATGCGACGCGTGCAGCCCCAGTGGGATGAAATGACGCTGCTGTGAAAATGCGATGCGTGCAGCGACCGGCGGGATGAAATAACGCTGCTGTGAAAATGCGACGCGTGCAGCGACCGGCGGGATGAAATAACGCTGCTGTGAAAATGCGATGCGTGCAGCCCCCGGCAGGATGAAATGACGCTGCTGTGAAAATGCGACGCGTGCAGCCCCAGTGGGATGAAATGACGCTGCTGTGAAAATGCGATGCGTGCAGCGACCGGCGGGATGAAATAACGCTGCTGTGAAAATGCGACGCGTGCAGCGACCGCGGATGAAATAACGCTGCTGTGAAAATGCGATGCGTGCAGCAACCGGCAGGATGAAATAACGCTGCTGTGAAAATGCGACGCATGCAGACCCTGGCGGGGTGAAATGACGCTGCTGTGAAAATGCGACATGTGCAGTGACAAGCGAGATGAAATGACGCTGTTGTGAAAATGCGACGCGTGCAGCCCCCGGCAGGATGAAATGACGCTGCTGTGAAAATGCGACGCGTGCAGCCCCAGTGGGATGAAATGACGCTGCTGTGAAAATGCGATGCGTGCAGCGACCGGCGGGATGAAATAACGCTGCTGTGAAAATGCGACGCGTGCAGCGACCGGCGGGATGAAATAACGCTGCTGTGAAAATGCGATGCGTGCAGCCCCCGGCAGGATGAAATGACGCTGCTGTGAAAATGCGACGCGTGCAGCCCCAGTGGGATGAAATGACGCTGCTGTGAAAATGCGATGCGTGCAGCGACCGGCGGGATGAAATAACGCTGCTGTGAAAATGCGACGCGTGCAGCGACCGGCGGGATGAAATAACGCTGCTGTGAAAATGCGATGCGTGCAGCAACCGGCAGGATGAAATAACGCTGCTGTGAAAATGCGACGCGTGCAGCGACCGGCGGGATGAAATGACGCTGCTGTGAAAATGCGACACGTGCAGTGACAAGCGAGATGAAATGACGCTGTTGTGAAAATGCGACGCGTGCAGCCCCCGGAGGGATGAAATGACGCTGCTATGAAAATGCGACGCGTGCAGCCCCAGTGGGATGAAATGACGCTGCTGTGAAAATGCGACACGTGCAGCCCCCTGCGGCATGAAATGACGCTGCTGTGAAAATGCGACGCATGCAGACCCTGGCGGGGTGAAATGACGCTGCTGTGAAAATGCGACATGTGCAGTGACAAGCGAGATGAAATGACGCTGTTGTGAAAATGCGACGCGTGCAGCCCCCGGCAGGATGAAATGACGCTGCTGTGAAAATGCGACGCGTGCAGCCCCAGTGGGATGAAATGACGCTGCTGTGAAAATGCGACGTGTGCAGCCCCCTGCGGGATGAAATGACGCTGCTGTGAAAATGCGACGCATGCAGACCCCGGCGGGGTGAAATGACGCTGCTGTGAAAATGCGATGCGTGCAGCCCCCGGCGGGATGAAATGACGCTGCTGTGAAAATGCGACACGTGCATCCCCCGGCGGGATGAAATGACGCTGCTGTGAAAATGCGACGCGTGCAGCCCCCGGCGGGATGAAATGACGCTGCTCTGAAAATGCGACATGTGCAGCCCCCGACGGGATGAAACGCCGCTGCTGTGAAAATGCGACACGTGCAGTGACCAGCGAGATGAAATGATGCTGCTGTGAAAATGCGACGCGTTCAGCCCCCGGCAGGATGAAATTACGCTGCTGTGAAAATGCGACGCGTGCAGCCCCCTGCGGGATGAAATGACGCTGCTGTGAAAATGCGACGTGTGCAGCCCCCGGCGGGATGAAATGACGCTGCTGTGAAAATACGACGCGTGCAGACCCCGGCGGGATGAAATGACGCTGCTGTGAAAATGCGACGCGTGCAGCCCCCGGCAGGATGAAATGACGCTGCTGTGAAAATACGACATGCAGTGTTTACCCCCGTTCTGCTGTCGGCGATTCCTCCAGTTCCGGTGCTTACACTCTGCTCAGACTCTTCATAAGCTGCACATACCGCGGCGCGGGCTCCAGTGATGGGATTGGTGCGCGGCCGACTCCGCAGTGACTTGCTTTCATTCAGCAGGATCTGGACGGGTAATTTAAGCGGCTCCTGTGCGGCTCCTTTCATCCGGCGGCTGAGCTTCCTGGCGAGCAGCTGTGAGTGAGAGCCGCGCCGGGCACCGCCAGCTTCACATAAAGGCCCTTTATGTCGCGGCCGCTTTTTATTTACTTTTTTCAAGTTCAAAGCCATATTTCTGCTGAATCTGCGTTTTCCTGATGTCGATCTCACGTTTCTGCATTTTATATAAACAGGAAATGATTTCCGGAGCGACGGTTATGGCGCACCTGCGAGCTGCCAGTGAGCGCGGCGCTGCCCGGCACAGCCCGGCACAGACATTCACCCTGCGTTTCCGCTGGGAGCCGAGAAGCTGTCACTCCTCTGTAACGTTTCTCTCGGTGTTTGGATTTATTTGCCGCGGGTTGGCAGGACGCGGACACCCAGACAGGGCCTCACGTTCCTGTGGGTGATGGACCTCCATCCA
>CM019070.1:3479475-3606975 GCA_009667805.1 Leptobrachium leishanense | reverse complement strand
GGATAAACCATTCCAGCTTAACGAAACCTCAGCAAATCATTCCCCGAACTGCACGCCGGAGCGATTCCACGAAAGCTAACTTACAGGCAGCGTGTCCCGACGGCGAGCGCAGCTAACTCCAAAACCACCTGCGCAAGACCTTCCTGAAAAGAGAAGAGACGTCTAAAGACACGACGGCGAGCGCAGCTAACTCCAAAACCACCTGCGCGAAATGATCCTGAAAGAGAAGAGCCGGATAACCACATGACGGCGAGCGCAGCTAACTCCAAAGCCACTTGCGCGAAACAATCCTGAAAGAGAAGACACGTCTAACGACACAATGGCGAGCGCAGCTAACACCAAAACCACCTGCGCGAGACCTTCCTGAAAGAGAAGAGACGTCTAACGACACAATGGCGAGCGCAGCTAACACCAAAACCACCTGCGCGAGACCTTCCTGAAAGAGAAGAGACGGCTAAAGACACGACGGCGAGTGCAGCTAACACCAAAACCACCTGCGCGAGACCTTCCTGAAGGGGGAGAAGAGACGGCTAACGACATGACGGCGAGCGCAGCTAACACCAAAACCCCCTGCGCGAGACCTTCCTGAAAGAGAAGAGACGTCTAACGACACAATGGCGAGCGCAGCTAACACCAAAACCACCTGCGCGAGACCTTCCTGAAAGAGAAGAGACGGCTAAAGACACGACGGCGAGTGCAGCTAACACCAAAACCACCTGCGCGAGACCTTCCTGAAGGGGGAGAAGAGACGGCTAACGACATGACGGCGAGCGCAGCTAACACCAAAACCACCTGCGCGAGACCTTCCTGAAGGGGGAGAAGAGACGGCTAACGACATGACGGCGAGCGCAGCTAACACCAAAACCCCCTGCGCGAGACCTTCCTGAAAGAGAAGAGACGGCTAACGACATGACGGCGAGCGCAGCTAACTCCAAAACCACCTGCGCGAGACCTTCCTGAAAGAGAAGATACAGCTAACGACATGACGGCGAGCGCAGCTAACACCAAAACCACCTGCGCGAGACCTTCCTGAAAGAGAAGAGACATCTAACGACACGACGGCGAGCGCAGCTAAAACCAAAACCACCTGCGCGAGACCTTCCTGAAAGAGAAGAGACATCTAACGACATGACGGCGAGCGCAGCTAACACCAAAACCCCCTGCGCGAGACCTTCCTGAAAGAGAAGAGACGGCTAAAGACACGACGGCGAGTGCAGCTAACACCAAAACCACCTGCGCGAGACCTTCCTGAAGGGGGAGAAGAGACGGCTAACGACATGACGGCGAGCGCAGCTAACACCAAAACCCCCAGCGCGAGACCTTCCTGAAAGAGAAGAGACGGCTAACGACATGACGGCGAGCGCAGCTAACTCCAAAACCACCTGCGCGAGACCTTCCTGAAAGAGAAGATACAGCTAACGACATGACGGCGAGCGCAGCTAACACCAAAACCACCTGCGCGAGACCTTCCTGAAAGAGAAGAGACATCTAACGACACGACGGCGAGCGCAGCTAAAACCAAAACCACCTGCGCGAGACCTTCCTGAAAGAGAAGAGACATCTAACGACATGACGGCGAGCGCAGCTAACACCAAAACCCCCTGCGCGAGACCTTCCTGAAAGAGAAGAGACGGCTAAAGACACGACGGCGAGTGCAGCTAACACCAAAACCACCTGCGCGAGACCTTCCTGAAGGGGGAGAAGAGACGGCTAACGACATGACGGCGAGCGCAGCTAACACCAACCCCCAGCGCGAGACCTTCCTGAAAGAGAAGAGACGGCTAACGACATGACGGCGAGCGCAGCTAACTCCAAAACCACCTGCGCGAGACCTTCCTGAAAGAGAAGATACAGCTAACGACATGACGGCGAGCGCAGCTAACACCAAAACCACCTGCGCGAGACCTTCCTGAAAGAGAAGAGACATCTAACGACACGACGGCGAGCGCAGCTAAAACCAAAACCACCTGCGCGAGACCTTCCTGAAAGAGAAGAGACATCTAACGACATGACGGCGAGCGCAGCTAACACCAAAACCCCCTGCGCGAGACCTTCCTGAAAGAGAAGAGACGGCTAAAGACACGACGGCGAGTGCAGCTAACACCAAAACCACCTGCGCGAGACCTTCCTGAAGGGGGAGAAGAGACGGCTAACGACATGACGGCGAGCGCAGCTAACACCAAAACCCCCTGCGCGAGACCTTCCTGAAAGAGAAGAGACGGCTAACGACATGACGGCGAGCGCAGCTAACTCCAAAACCACCTGCGCGAGACCTTCCTGAAAGAGAAGATACAGCTAACGACATGACGGCGAGCGCAGCTAAAACCAAAACCACCTGCGCGAGACCTTCCTGAAAGAGAAGAGACATCTAACGACACGACGGCGAGCGCAGCTAACACCAAAACCCCCTGCGCGAGACCTTCCTGAAAGAGAAGAGACGGCTAAAGACACGACGGCGAGTGCAGCTAACTCCAAAACCACCTGCGCGAAACGATCCTGAAAGAGAAGTGACGGCGAGCACAGCTAACTCCAAAACCACCTGCGCGAGACCTTCCTGAAAGAGAAGAGACGGCTAAAGACACGACGGCGAGTGCAGCTAACTCCAAAACCACCTGCGCGAAACGATCCTGAAAGAGAAGTGACGGCGAGCACAGCTAACTCCAAAACCACTTGCGCGAGACCTTCCTGAAAGAGAAGAGACGGCTAAAGACACGACGGCGAGTGCAGCTAACTCCAAAACCACTTGCGCGAGACCTTCCTGAAAGAGAAGATACGGCTAACGACATGACGGCAAGCGCAGCTAACACCAAAACCCCCTGCGCGAGACCTTCCTGAAAGAGAAGAGACGGCTAAAGACACGACGGCGAGTGCAGCTAACTCCAAAACCACCTGCGCGAAACGATCCTGAAAGAGAAGTGACGGCGAGCACAGCTAACTCCAAAACCACCTGCGCGAGACCTTCCTGAAAGAGAAGATACAGCTAACGACATGACGGCGAGCGCAGCTAACTCCAAAACCACTTGCGCGAGACCTTCCTGAAAGAGAAGATACAGCTAACGACATGACGGCGAGCGCAGCTAACACCAAAACCACCTGCGCGAGACCTTCCTGAAAGAGAAGAGACGGCTAACGACATGACGGCGAGCGCAGCTAACTCCAAAACCACCTGCGCGAGACCTTCCTGAAAGAGAAGACACATATAACGACATGACGGCGAGCGCAGCTAACTCCAAAACCACCTGCGCGAGACCTTCCTGAAAGAGAAGACACATATAACGACATGACGGCGAGCACAGCTAACTCCAAAACCACCTGCGCGAGACCTTCCTGAAAGAGAAGAGACGTCTAACGACACGACAGCGCGCGCAGCTAACACCAAAACCACTAGGGATGTGCGTTTCGGGTTTCGGAATTTTCACGAAATTTCCCAATTCGTGTTTTCGGATGCGGCCGATTTTCCGAAAATTTTTAGATCCGAAAATGGCAGATCCAAAAAGTTTTCCGAGCTGAAACGAAATATTTTCGGAATTTTCGAATGTACTTGAAATATGTCAAATCGAAATTTATTGCTTTGAAACGAGGAGAACAGACGTTCCGAAAAAACGAAAAGTCGATACAAAAAACGAGCTAAGTGACACGAAAATACGAAAAGTCGATACAAAAAACGAGCTAAGTGACACCAAAATACGAAAAATGGTCGAAATTCCGAAAAAGAAAAGTGTACACGAAAAACGAGTCGAGCCGAACCGAATCGAAACAGAAATCGGTCGAAACGAGCCGAATCGAAAAGTTTAAAAATCCGAAAAATCGAATCCAACCGAAAAAAAAAAATCTGTGCACAAGCCTAAAAACCACCTGCGCGAGACCTTCCTGAAAGAGAAGAGACGGCTAACGACATGACAGCGAGCACAGCTAACTCCAAAACCACCTGCACGAGACCTTCCTGAAAGAGAAAAGACGTCTAACGACACGATGGCGAGCGCAGCTAAATCCAAAACCACCTGCACGAGACCTTCCTGAAAGAGAAGAGACGTCTAACGACACGATGGCGAGCGCAGCTAACTCCAAAACCACCTGCACGAGACCTTCCTGAAAGAGAAGAGACGTCTAACGACACGATGGCGAGCGCAGCTAACTCCAAAACCACCTGCGCGAAACGATCCTGAAAGAGCAGAGTCACGCGGTGCTTGGAGCTGATTTTTATCAGCGTTGAACATGCGCAGCTCAGATCCTAAGAGAGATTGCACGAACACCTGTATCAGGACAGGAGCGCTGGGTGAGGAGGTGTGCGGGTACCTTGATAATCAGCTCAGATCCTGCCCAACCCGGGAGATATTACAGCCCTTGACAAATTTGCTTTGAATCTAGGAACCAGCTACAAAACTTAGGAGCCAACGTTTCGGCGAAGATTCGCCTTTATCAATGTATAACTTGATAAAGCCGAATCCTCGCCGAAACGTTGGGAAGCTACCTCTGCATCTGGGAGTTGGTTTGTTCTGACCCAAATTCTGATTTTAGCTGCTTCTATGTATTTATCACTTTGTTACCGGCTGCTTTTTGCGGTTAGGTATGTTTTGTGCATAGAAACATAGAAAATGTGGGCAGATAAGAACCTTTCGGCCCATCTAGTCACCCAATTACATGGATACTTTACCTGGATTTATCTTTTGTTTAGGATAGCCTTATGCCTATCCCATGCCTGCTTAAATTCAATCACTGTTTTGGCCTCTACCACTTCTACTGGAAGACTGTTCCATGTATCCACCACCCTCTCAGTAAAATAATGCTTCCTGATGTTACTTTTAAACCTTTGCCCCTCTAATCTAAGACTATGTCCTCTTGTTTTGCTACTTTGTTTCCTTTTAAATATACTCCCTTCCTCTACCTTGTGGATTCCCTTTACGTATTTAAATGTTTCTATCATATCTCCTCTGTCTCGTCTTTTTTCCAAGCTGTACATGTTAAGATCATTAAGCCTTTCCTGGTAACTTTTCTCCTTCAAGCCGTACACCATTTTAGTAGCCCTTCTCTGAACTCTCTCTAAGATGTCTATATCCTTCTGGAGATACGGTCTCCAGTACTGCACACAGTACTCCAAGTGAGGTCTCACCAGTGCTCTGTACAGTGGCATGAGCACTTCCCTTTTCCTACTGCTACATGACGTGCATGTCGTCTTGTGGCGACTTGTTTTGAGCCTAGACGTGTAGAGCGATGCTTCTAATATCATCATCTTTAGTCCAATGAAAAAGGTATCACTACGTACGGCTATACTCGTGATTTTGGCAGCTGGACTAACACGGCTTAACGAATCTACATTACCATGAATGATACGGCATTTGGCCGCATTGAGAAGCAACTGATCAAACTGACTAGAAGAGAAACAGATCAACAGCGACAGATTTTTTCTCACCCAATGTAAAAAGATGAATCTTGTCCCCAAGGGACTCAATATCAGGAATCCACTTTCTACCACCCACAACTCCCGGCGTGCTGAAAACATCTGCAAACGCACCAGCCAGAAACTGCGGAACCACTTAATGACAAGAAGCAAAAAATATTGGGGCAGAAAGAATCTTTACTTCTTCAAGAGCCAAAGTCATGGAAACTGAAATGGATCTACAAAAAGGAACAACAAAAGCTCATCAGCAAGAAAAAGAAGAAACTCGCAGGACTCCTAGCACATAGAGACGGCAACTTTACGTCCCGCACAAAAGACCCACCGATGACACCGACAATGACACTGATCAGATCGCCACCACTCCTAATCTCTGGTAAAATAGACACTGCTGACATCAGGGAACCCCTTACAGACTATTCTGAGATGGTGAAACCTCTCCAATCATAACCTTTCCATACCCGAAAAAGCAGTCATGTCCAAAGGACTAACTTTTTGTCCCAGCACCAAACTGGACCACATCCAACTATACTCAGACTTGGAGGAGTTTTTTTAGAAGACTGAGACTGAAGGAATTTTTCTTTGACAAAAATGACAATATTTCCACAATGAGCAACAAAGGGAACGCTAGAAACCAGGATTTCACACCTGCAGCAGGACGCAATGACAAATTACACAACTAGATTGAAAAATTCTGCATGAGAGTGACATCCCCGGTTACCACACAGCCAGGGCCGTTTGTAACGCGGGGCAAAAGGGGCAGATGCCCCGAGCCCAGTCATTGTTGAGGGGCCCAAAGCAGCTGCCCCTTGGGCCCGCGTAAACTTTAGACGAGCGCCGCCTCTCTAACGTGCCGTCCCGAGGCTGCCCAATTTACCTCCGCTGCTCTGCACGTTCAGACAGCACAGTGGGGGCACAAGATTCCCAGCGTGCCAACCGCTGATGCTGTCCCGGCTGGGCTTCCGCATATGGCTCCTCCCCCATGCTTGAGTCATCACCCTGTACCCGCGCATCTCACACTGTGTGCACGGGGACAGCTGAGGAGGTGAAGATGAAGAACAGAAGCTGCTAGACTGCAACCCATGAACTGATCCCCTGCTCCTGGCTGAACAGTGCAGACTCACCCCTCGACCACTCTCTCCTGCATGGCTGCTTCTGCCAGAGCAGTAACCCACTTAATGTATTTGCTCCAATGTATTCATTGCTAGATGAAATGCTCGCTAGCCGGCTGCTCGGTGAACCCCCTCCATCCACTCCAGCAAGGCAGAAGCCTCTGGAGAGTGAAAATTCAAATACGGGATGAGATGGAGGAGCTGTGGAGAAGTCAGGATGAGAGCAGGAGAGAGGGGGTTAATGCCCGGGAGTATCCAGAGATGAAAGCGCTAAATACCCGAGGAGCAGACAGAGTGACAGCAGGAGGATCAGGTCAATCACAGTCAACAGCCTGGGCTGAGAATCTGACATGGGGCAGCAGGCCAGGGATGTCATGAATATAAATTTCTCACTGGGTGTAGAGAAGAGTAAGAGCACACTAACTCAACCTATCAGCCTGGATCTAGTTTGTTTAGCCATCCCTCCCTCCACTCACCTAAGCCTCTCTACATCGTTGCATTATTACCCTGTGTTGCTCTACATATGTGCCTATACACGTAAAGCCTCAGATGACAGATGTAGATATCCTTTAGTTTTTCTCAGTGGTTCAGGGACTGCACTTTACTGCATATTTTTAAAGGGTCCCGTGAGTGGTTTTATAAATTTTACTTTAATAAATCCAGTCTGATAAAAGAAGAATTTTAGCAATTGTAACAATTTATTTAATTTAAACCTTTGAAGAGCAGATCTTCAGCATACTGCAGACTCCTCATCCCAGATTACAGGAATATGCAGTATATATGAGTGTATCACAGAGCGCCACAGAAGTGAAACTCACAGTAAAGTGCCATATTGGGGCGCAGCCGGTCCCAACCCGGGTTCCATTACTCGTTTCTCATTGTGCCCTGTGAAGGAGGACAGAGAGGCCGTGCGATTTTCTTTTGAGCACAGGGAACAGAGTGTGTGTGCAGAGTGTGTGTGTGTGGGCAGTGTGTGTGTGTGTGAGTGTGAGCTGTGTGTGTGTGAGTGTAGTGTGTATGTGTGAGCAGTGTGTTTGAGCAGTGTGTGTGTGAGCAGACTGAGCAGTGTGTGAGCGCAGAGTGTGTGTGTGTGAGCAGTGTGTGAGCTGTGTGTGTGTGAGCTCAGAGTGTGTGTGAGTGCAGTGTGTGTGTGACAGTTATGCGTGTGTAGCGCTCACTGGCGCCGCTGAATTTAACCTCGGGTTAGTCTCTCCGCACTAGGGAATAAATATACACCAGCACTGTTGTGGATTTTATAGATTATATACTTTACTGGTCTCAATAAAGCGGCATATATAATATAAGCACGGTATATAGAAAACAGGATTTCGTAATGCGAGAAACGCGCAGCGGTAAAAGAAAAGTTTAACCCCTTCGTTTCTGGAGTGTAAGTCCCGTGAGGGTAATGTCCCAAAAAAAAGGTGTCTGTGTGTGTGAGCTCAGGTACCCGGGTACTATATTCGACTGGCCAGTGAATGGATTTAGCAAATCTTCAACTAGTCACGTTGGGGCCCTGTTGATTTAAACAATACTGCAGCGTGTTTTGTTAAACTTTGACTGTGGCCTGGGAGGCCTCTCACCCATCCGCCAGACAATCTGTTCCGCTGCCCGATCAAGGATGTCTCTCTGCTGGATTGAACTGGAACTTGGTGCCACCGGATCCGTTTCTCCTGCTTGCCCGATTTCTGCAACAAGATCTACGGCCTACCGCCTGCACTCCCAGTGGATCATCGCGGTCTCCTTACTTGGGGTCCAAACCGGAACTCTGTGTCTGTGCAAAACCTCTCAGCGGTGGATTACTAGGTTTCTGGCAAGTCACTGTATCGATCCCCAGCGTCTGCAAGGCAGCGCCTGCTCTCCGGCCTGGTCACAATCACTCACAGTCTCACGTGCGTCTTACTCTGTTCACCGCTCGGCTCACACTGGCTCTCCTTCGGACGAGGCTGCGGATGTCCTTTCCTCTTTCCCCCACCCACTTCCCGTCTCCGCCGCAAAGCATGATGGAAAATGTAGTCCCATTGTGTCCAGTATACTTTACATTGCACTTGTCTCCCTCTGGTTCCCAAACCCGAGCAATACAGCAACAGAGTTTTTAAACAGTGCTACACTCTCCCCCTCCTAGAACTCTTGGGTCTCTCCAAGGAGGTGTAACAATTACATAACATTAAGCAATGTATACAGGTTCAGCAGCAAACATACAATGGGTCAGATATACGTCCTCAAGTTGACTCATGCTTCTGACTACCTCAGCTAACATAGCAGACACTTCGGGCAACCTTTGCACTGTGGTGACAGCCTCTTCAGTGCTATGTCCTGGTGAGTCGTAGGTAAGTCTCGGGGGGGGGGTCGGATAGAACGTTTTGATTCTGGCTCAATCAACTCCTCTTCAGGTGGAAGTACTACAGGTACGGGTTCAATTCTTTCGTCCACAACTGGAACAGACATCTCTTCGGAGTATGATCCTTCCAGTGAAGGCATAGAACTATAAACATGGGACGCGTTTTCAGGAACTACAGGAATTTCCAAAGTTTCGGGAACTTCCAATTGGAATTCAGGAGCCTCAGGCCTCAGGTTACTTTCCCACCATTTGGGAACTGGAATGACCTCTTCAGGCTCTGGCGAGCGCACCCAGTCCAGACAAAAACTTCCTTCTTCACTATCCCCTTCACTCTCCTCGACAACCCGTGTCTGCTGAGACCGAGTAACGGGAGTCAAACGTGCAACAGCTGGGTTCGGCAGAGAAAGTTCATCTCCAACTGGTATCCTTACAGCCTCCCTCAAAGGTAACAGATGATTTTGGTGCCAGTTTTTAAGAGGCCCAGCCTTTCCATCCGGTCGGGTAGGGTAAACTGGCAGTTGCTTGCAGACAATGTAGACTTGAGAACTCCATCTATCCGCCAACTTATGCCTTTCAGAAGCACCCAAGTTCTT
Source organism: Leptobrachium leishanense (assembly GCA_009667805.1). Classification (NCBI taxonomy): domain Eukaryota; kingdom Metazoa; phylum Chordata; class Amphibia; order Anura; family Megophryidae; genus Leptobrachium; species Leptobrachium leishanense. The sequence continues at coordinate 3,597,537 of CM019070.1, read as the reverse complement.
CAACAAAACCCTATCACCGGGTTGTAGATCCTGTATCCGAACTCTCAAGTCATAGTTTCGCTTATTCCTCTGTTCCCTGTGGTCAAACGGGCCTGTTCAAACACAGAGGCCAATTTCTTCCGAAGTCTATCCACATAATTTCTATGAGAGGCTACAGACATCTGATCCAGAGATAGCCCAAACGCCAAATCAACCGGCAGTCGAGCTTCCCTTCCGAACATAAGACGGTACGGTGAGTATCCAGTAGCGTCACTCTCCGTACTGTTGTATGCGTGCACCAGCGTAGCTATGTGACGACTCCAGCCCAGCTTCTCTCTGTTTGACAATGTCCCTAACATATTTAGCAGCATGCGATTAAACCTTTCTGGTTGAGCATCACCCTGAGGGTGATATGGTGTAGTTTGGGTCTTCTGAATTCCCAGCAGTTCCAGTAATTGCCCAACGAGCCGGCTCTCAAAGTCTCTACCCTGATCCGAGTGTATTCTCCTTGGTAGGCCATAGTAAACAAAAAACTTTTCCATTAAAACCTTCGCCACCGTAGGAGCACGTTGGTCTTTCGTAGAAAAAGCTTGGGCATAACGTGTGAAATGATCAGTCACTACTAGAATATTTCCCTGCCCACTAGCATCCGGCTCTAAGCACAGGAAATCAATGCACACCAAATCCATGGGTCCTTGACTTTGCAGGTGGCTCATGGGAGCGGCTCGGGTTGGTAGGGTTTTCCTCTGGATACACCTCAAACACGAATGACAGTAACTTTCAACTTCAGATCTCATACAGGACCAATAAAATCTGTCTCTCACTAGCTTAAAAGTTCTCTCTGCACCCAAATGTCCATGGTCATCGTTTAATGACCGCAGCACACCCTCTCTGTGTTTGGTGGGAAGGAACAACTGTTGGGTCTCTTCAGCATTGTTTGAAGGGCCCCTTCGGTAGACCACCCCATCCAACATCTTCAACCGTTCCCACTCTTTGTATACCAATCGGGCTCCTTCTGGGGAATTTATCAGTAGAATTTCCCGTTGGTTCGCGTTTAGGTCTTCACGGTTAATGCAATCAAAGGGTGTCTAGTCTGATCGGCTCTCAGGTCCTGTTTCGAGAAAGTAGGCAAACTTTCATCTCTCAGCTGCGTAGGATTACAATAGAACTCTGGAACGGCCGCAGCCATAACTCCTATGGCTTGTGCTTCAATCCCTCCCTTGACCCGGCGCTCCGCTCCTTGACATAAAGCTTGCACCCCATCTGGAGTTAACTGAGTCCATTCTGTAGTGTAGGGTCTTCTTGACAAAGCATCGGCATCTCGATTATTCACTCCAGGGCGATACTTCAGGCTGAACCGAAACCCTGACAGAGCGGCCAACCACCGATGTCCCGTTGCATCCAGCTTCGCAGTAGTAAGGACGTAGGTAAGAGGATTGTTATCAGTCTTTATCACAAATTCCGCTCCGTACAGATAATCTTTCAGCTTGTCTACTACCGCCCACTTCAAGGCTAGGAACTCCAACTTGTGGGTAGGATAGTTCTTTTCTGAAGGCGTAAGGCTTCGGCTCACATATGCTACAGGCCTCAACAATCCACCATATTCTTGGTATAGGACTCCCCCTAGACCTTCTCTGCTGGCATCTACATGCAATTCGTACGGCTTATGAGGGTCACCGTAAGCCAGGACAGGAGCTCGAGTTAGACTCTCTTTCAGCTTCATGAAAGCACCTTCGCATTGATTAGTCCATTCTTCTTGGATGGATTCTCGAGCCTTCCTTGGCCCTGGAGCCGACGAATTTCGATCAGAGGCCTTGTGGCCTTCTTCTGCGTCTTCCTTCTGTAGGAGCTTGTTCAGTGGTTGAGCGATCTTGGCAAATCCTCCTACGAATCTTCGGTAATAGGAGCAGAACCCCAAGAAAGATCTAAGTTCAGTAACATTTCGGGGTCTAGGCCAGGAAGCTACGGCTTCCAACTTTCGAGGATCTGTCGAAACGCCTTCTGCTGAAACAACATGTCCCAGATACGTAACGGAAGGGAAACAGAATTAACACTTCTCTAGAGACAGTTTCAACCCCTCTTCATGGAGCCGCTTCAAGACCTTCTCCAACCGTTGCTCATGTTCTTCCAAAGTCTTCCCGAACACAATAATGTCATCCAGATACACTAACACTTCGATCAGGTTCATGTCCCCGACTGTCTTCTCCATTAACCGTTGGAACGTGGCTGGAGCCCCCGTAAGGCCTTGAGGCATTCTGTTGAACTCAATGAACCCCAGTGGGCAGATGAACGCAGTCTTTTCTTTGTCTTCAGGATGCATTGGTATCTGGTGATACCCACTTCGCAGGTCTAGTACACTAAACCATTTTTCTCCAGACAAACACTGTAAGGCATCTTCTATCCAAGGAGTGGCATATTGATCGGGGATGGTTCTCTGATTTAGCGTGCGATAGTCTATACATAGACGGATAGAACCATTCTTCTTCCGAACCATCACTATTGGAGATGCATAAGGGCTCCTGGACTCTTGAATCACCTTAGTTCTTTGCAGTTCATTCTGCTGTTCTCGTAGATCATCCAAGTCTCCCAGCGGAATTCGTCTTGACCTTTCTCGAAACGGCTTATCTTCCTGTAGTCGAATGCGATGCTCAGTACTCTTAGCTAGGCCCACGTCGAACTTGTCCTTCGAGAACAAGTCCCTCCACTTTAGGATCTGGGACTGAAGACGTTTCTTCCATTCAGGTGAGATGGGAGCGTCCTTAGGATAGAACCTTTCAGCTGGAATCTCTTTATTCACTCCCCCTCCTAAAATCGGTAGGGGAGAGAGGCGTAGCGGAAGCTACTTGCCCGATAGGCATTCGTGCTTTCAGGATCACTGGAGAATCAGACACATTACATACACTAACTGAGACTCTTCCTCGTGTTCGTTTCAAAGCTCGTGGAGATTATTTCAGGGATTACTTCTACTCCGGCTTCACTCCCATGATTGAAATCAGTTTCCAGTACCACATAGGGACCCGGTTGTGATCCGTTCAACTTGACTGAAGCCCGGAAACTCGCCACTTCTCCTGATTGGGAGGAACAGAGAAGGTTCTGCAATCTCCAGACACCCCACTTCGGCAGGTGCCTTCTGTTCTTCGACCATTCGCTGATAGACTGGACGTAACATCGGGTGTACTCCAGATCAGTATTCGTCCCCACTATCATAGAACTTCTGTTGGCCCCTGAAAGCCGAGGACACACAATGGTCAATGCATCACAACCTCCAGACTGTCCGATGACTTCAGATCCGATCTCTAACTTTACCTGTATATCCGTCATGGGGAAGTTTCTCAGTTCCGATACCCCAGATCAAGGTCCTTTAATTTCTGTAGAGGTATGTGCTTCTCATCGAAATCTCGATAGATCAAAGTCACTTGAGCCCCGGAGTCTAACAGAGCTTTAGTGTAGACTCCCTCTATTTGGATTGGAACGATGGGAGAAGGACCTACCAGCTGGTCAGGAAACTTGTTCGTAGCCGCAGGAGGTATAGACCCAGTTCGCTGTACCCTAGCCTTCTTCCTGACTCGCTGAGGTCTTGGGTGTGCATTGCTTTCCCATTACATAGGACCGGATACTAAGGGAGTAACTCTTTCAGTCCTGGCAGACACAGTATTTGGCACGGATCTGGGCCCTCTCGGCCTTTCATTTGGGACTTGAAAATTGGAGCGTTTTTTTCCAGTCGGGCGCCTAATTTGCTCCCTCACCAGGGCCCTCTGGAGTTTCCTGCTTGCAAGGTGGACAACCGTTTTTCCACGGCCTTCAGGAGTTTGACCGGTTTCTTTTCGGCCCTCCCTTTTGGGCAATGGGCTCTGAAATGGCCGATTTCCCCGCAGCCAAAACATTTCTTCCTCGAGAATGCGGGTATATTTTCTTCTTGCGGCTCACTTGGAGACCCCCTGTTCGAGGCTACAGCAACCCCCTCAGTTCTGGTGTCCTTAGCCGACAGCAATGTCATCAACTCTATCATTTGCGACATCTGAGTTTTCAAAGCCAGCACTTCAGTCTGTATGTCTGCTACACAGAGAGTTCCTACTTCTGCGGTGAAAACTGTGTGTGAAGCATTAGCAACCCTTTTAGCCTTAATTAAAGCCTCTTCTTCTCGGATAGCTTTGACCAGTTTGGAATAGGTCAGTCTCTTGCTCTGGTATCTAGTCTGAAATTTCAACATTATGGGATCCAGTGGGAGTGCTCCTTTAAAAATTTGATCCATCAAAGCTTTGCTTGCATGACTCGATTCCATGCCTCCTTTAAGAATGACCTGAGGGATGATTTTATCCAGCCGCCAGACATAGGTGGACAATTCTTCTCCTTCCTTTTGATAGGTGTGAGAGAACTTGTGGATAAGCTCGGCACAATGCTCCACTCCCCCGAAAATTTCCTGTAAAGCTTCTAGATACTCCGCAGCAGTGCAGCCTGGCTTGTCCCTTTTCAGATTCGGATGACATCTGAAGCAGGACCTCTTAGGCGCTCGATCAACCTTTGTCTCTTCAGAGTGTCAGCAACTTCCCATTCTTCCACTGCTTGCACTGCCTGATCTATCCAAGTCTCAAAGTCCTCTTCTCCAGTTGGCACAGGGACCTTACCAGAATAAAAGCGTAACTTGCAATATCCATAATTGGGAGACGCAGCGGAGTTTTGGGCTAATGTTTCCACCAGTTTTCCCATTGTGGTAAAGAATGCCACAGGAGGGAACCCTGCCACCGGGGTTGAAGTAGTATCAGGTACCCTGTGACCGGATGTTGTCGGGCTAGCTGCGGGAACATTCGTGGGATCACTACGTGGCGCGCTGGACTGGACCAGGCAAACTTCCACATCGTCGGCCAGCTTCACACTCACGCCCTGAAAACAAACCGGAACAAACTTTTTCCACTGAAAAAGAACATACATGTGAGAAGTCTCTGGGTTCGCCTTAATGTCCAGTATTGCCCCCCTATGATCTGGTGTCAGCGCTGCCATGGCCCGGCGGATTTTGTCTTCAGCCCAAGTGTCTGCAGGAATATCCATGACTATGCTTAACTCTGTCTGGCTATTTTGCTCCTCACACCATTTGGCAGCAGTGTCTGGATCCATATTTAACCCTTTAAATGTGGTTTAATCCTAGAGACTGTATCCCGGACGAGCCCCCACGTGTAGCGCTCACTCCCGGAGGCGCCGCTGAATTTAACCTCGGGTTAGTCTCTCCGCACTAGGGAATAAATATACACCAGCACTGTTGTGGATTTTATAGATTATATACTTTACTGGTCTCAATAAAGCGGCATATATAATATAAGCACGGTATATAGAAAACAGGATTTCGTAATGCGAGAAACGCGCAGCGGTAAAAGAAAAGTTTAACCCCTTCGTTTCTGGAGTGTAAGTCCCGTGAGGGTAATGTCCCAAAAAAAAGGTGTCTGTGTGAGCTCAGGTACCCGGGTACTATATTTGACTGGCCAGTGAATGGATTTAGAAAATCTTCGACTAGTCACATTGGGGCCCTGTAGATTTAAACAATACTGCAGCGTGTTTTGTTAAACTTTGACTGTGGCCTGGGAGGCCTCTCACCCATCCGCCAGACAATCTGTTCCACTGCCCGATCAAGGATGTCTCTCCGCTGGATTGAACTGGAACTCGGTGCCACCGGATCCGCTTCTCCTGCTTGCCCGATTTCTGCAACAAGATCTACGGCCTACCGCCTGCACTCCCAGTGGATCATCGCGGTCTCCTTACTTGGGGTCCAAACCGGAACTCTGTGTCTGTGCAAAACCTCTCAGCGGTGGATTACTAGGTCTCTGGCAAGCCACTGTATCGATCCTCAGCGTCTGCAAGGCAGCGCCTGCTCTCCGGCCTGGTCACAATCGCTCACAGTCTCCCGTGCATCTTACTCTGTTCACCGCTCGGCTCACACTGGCTCTCCTTCGACGAGGCTGCGGATGTCCTTTCCTCTTTCCCCCACCCACTTCCTGTCTCCGCCGCAAAGCATGATGGAAAACGTAGTCCCATTGTGTCCAGTATACTTTACATTGTTGCTGTATTGCTCGGGTTTGGCCACCAGAGGGAGACAAGCGCAGAGTTTTTAAACAGCGCTACACGTGTATTTCTTTTTTTGGGGGTTAAACTTTTATGGGCATGGCACAAGAGGCCCCAGGATCTCTTATTGCCCGGGGGCCCCATTAGTTGTCAGCCCGTCTCTGATCCCCACCATTCCCAAACCACTGGCACTAATGATCCTGCTATCTAGTGCAATTCCTTTTGTCTTCCTCAACCCCCAATCCCTCTAGATTGTAAGCTCCTATGAGCAGGGCCCTCTATACCTCTTGTTTCCATCCTATGTCCGTTTATATGTATTTCGTTCCCTTTGGTTATTGTAAAGCGCTGCGGAAACTGTTGCGCTATATAAATGATGACAATAATAATAATAATCCCACACAAAGATGGAATCAATGCCTGTCTCCAATCTCTCTCCTCCTACAATACTCCACATAAATATGACGGTGAAATTATTACCAAGCTGATTGAATTTATTCTCACACACAACTGCTTCAGCTTCAACAATAACTGCTACCTACAAATGACTGGGACCGCTATGGGTAGTAAAATGTCACCACAATACGCCAATCTTTTCATGGCAGATCTAGAACAGAGGTTCCTGAACACTCACCCTCACAAACCACACAAATATCTGCGATACATTGATGACATTTTCATCATATGGACAGAAGGAGAGGAACGCCTTCTAGACTTTCACAAGGCATTCAATGGGTTCCACCCATCTACCAAACTCAAGATTGATTTTTCCGAGCACAGTGTGAGCTTCCTGGACTGCACCATATCAGCTGCCAACAACACGATGCACTCATCTGTGTACAGGAAACCCACAGACAGGCCCAGCTACCTTCACAACACCAGCTTTCATCCCAACCACACCAAACAAGGCATCTACAGCCAGGCCATCAGGTACCACCGAATCTGCTCGGACACTGGGGACAGGGATAAACACCTGAACAAACTATCTGCGTCATTCCAGCGGAAGGGCTATAAGGAAAGGACAATCTCTGAAAAAATCAAATCTGCCCTGAAAACATCGCGTGAACAGTTGTTGCGCTACAAAAGAAAAGAAAAACACCACACGGATCCCTTTAGTTGTTTCCTACAACCCAAATCTAGAGGGAATTCGCAAAATCATCAAAGATCTGCAGCCACTGGTCACAGAGGACCCAGCGCTCAAAGAAATATTCCCACAGCCCCCCTTACTGGCATCAAGCAACCCCCAAACCTGAGGCGAAAACTGGTACACAGCAATGACATACAGGATGACATACAGAATGGGACCAAACGCTGCAACAAATCCCGCTGCAAACTGTGCCAACACATAAGTGACAGCAGCACTGCACGGTAGACTTGTGCACCGATTTTTTTTTTCGGTTCGATACGGTTCGGTTCGTTCGTATTTTGTCAATTTTCGTTTCTGCCGATTTCCGTTTCGGTTTGTTTCGTTTTCGTTTCGTTTCTCGGATCGCCTTTTTCCGTAATTTCGGAAATTTCGTGTTTTTCGGAACGTCTGTTCTCCTCGTTTCAAAGTGTCTATTCGTTTTGACGTAAACTAATGGTTTTTCGGATCCGATAATTCTGTCAATACGATAATTCTGTCGATACGATAATTCTGCCATTGAGATTTCTCATGTTTTACAAGAAGGATACATTGAGATTTCTCTGGTTTCACAAGAAGGATACATTGAGATTTCTCTGGTTTTCCAGGAAGGATACATTGAGATTTCTCTGGTTTTCCAGGAAGGATACATTGAGATTTCTCTGGTTTTCCAGGAAGGATACATTGAGATTTCTCTGGTTTCCAGGAAGGATACATTGAGATTTCTCTGGTTTTCCAGGAATTAAATTAACCCTTAAGCCCCTGGGAATACGCTTAACTTTAAGATACTCCACCAGTGTATCAGAATATTCGCACCAAAAGGATACAATCCCCTGTAGCTCTGCATTTTCTTGAATTTGGACATACAGCCGCTCAGTTGAGATATATATATCTATAATCGAGAGGGTTCTTACTCCAGAGAGAGGAGGGAATAGATTGACTTTATTGAAACAACGCGAACTCCACTGGATTTATGAGTTATAAACTATGGCTCCACTTGGATTAAATGAGGATAGAGACCTGAGTCCATTCTTGTAGATGGATAGTATTAATCTCGGCTTGCTTTTCTTTTATTGTAGTCGTTTTTATTCTTTCCCCTCTTTTTTTTCCTATTTAGGATCTTTTTCGTACCAAGGAATATTGAGGGATGCCCGGTGGGAAGATTGGATTTTTGATCTTACCGAAATAAACCACAACGAAACGAATCATCAAAAACGTTTCCTTTTTTTTGTAGTCATTACTGGTAATGTATTGAATTAATGGTGTGGAATATTGATACAGAGTATTGCCCTGTAGATGTTATTGTACATGTTATGTCATGATTAATATAAAAACAGGGTTAGTCATTTTTGCGTAAATCTACTTTTTTGTAGAATATTTGTTTGTACAATTGTAATTATTATGTATCAAGTAATATCTACTAGCATTATGGAAAGTTGATACAGAATGTTTTTTTGTATAAGTTATGATGCATTTTGTCCTCTAATTGATATAGAGATTAAGATAGCTATTCTCTTAAAAATCTATTCGTATGAATTGTGATGGATTAAAGGAAATGCTCTGTATAAATGTTCTTTTCCTATTACGAAATAGTTAGGATTTATGGTTTAAATAACCTTTTCTTTTCATGACTTAATATGTCTTAGGCTCTGACTGCGATTTTTTGTCCGATAGTGGTATATATTATTGAGTTTATGGTAGGATTACATATAATTAGCATTTCCTTTTTTTGCTGGGTATGTTTGATTTGTTTTTGTGTGATTCGGTGCTCTCTGAACCTATTTATGGCCATTATCCATTATTTTTTCACCCAGGCGCTTTGTATACCTTCCCTTTCTCTTTGGATGTCTATTGCACATGCGCCGCTTAGGCGCATGCGCATTGCACCCTTGTCGACGCCGGACTCTCGTGATGGCTTTCTGCGTGAGTCCAGGTGTCTGACATGACGGCCGCCGTTATCTGACACAGGTGTGTGGGCATTTCATTTCCTTGGCGATTGGTTTACATGGGGAACTTATGATATATATGTGTGACTTTTATACTGACCTTTATCCCTTGACAAAGACTGAGGTCGAAACGTTAGGATCCCTGGCTCTGCTCTCTATTGGCTATTTTTTTCCTAAAGTGCCTGGTAACTTTTCTATATTTGCTACATGTTGGTTCTATGCTTGGATTATTGACTTATTCTTTGTGATCTTGTAGTATTTGGTTATACATTATATGTCATATTTTATTTTACTGGATACCAATAAATTGTATTTTTTTCTACTGGAGTGCATTCTATTCTGTTTCTTTTCCAAATACTTTAGAGGTTTATGGGAAGCCTCCTATAGATGGTGCACCCTTGCTCTTTAGTGTGCAGGACAACTATTTGTTTTATTCTACTAATTATATTTTGGTAGACAATATTGTATATTATTATATACTTATTATTGTTATAATCTGTAACAATATAAAAACCAGGACCCCTTTTTTTATTTAATTCTAGCTCTGTGAACAAAACTAGGGTTTTTGGAATAATATCAACACAAAATATAAACATACATCTTGCACTCAACAGACTTCATACATTCTATTGTAGCACACATTAAAAATGAGCTAAACATAGTAATTTCTCTTCTTCATTTCTCTTTAATTTGAATTAGCTGCACAGACACACAAAGGGTTACTTTCTCGGTCTATCAGAGAGCAAAAAGCCGACTCCCCCCTTTCCCCCTCTCTGCGCAAACAGTGTGTCAGATAAGAGGGGGGGAGGAAATAAGTACGGAGAATCTCACTACCTCTCAGCCATTCCACACTCTAATTACTTATCACACTTTACTTTTAATTGAACAGTTTGATAGATCAATTATAAACACAATCAGACAAAAACATTCTACCATATATCATTCGATACAGCACACACTATAATAACATTCGCTGACTTCATACTCACGCAGATATATGCTCCCATCGGGCATTTCGAGCTTTCCTGGTGGGACCTCTCTGTCTCTTCCACCCACTGCCCCCTCATTTTTCCTCCGCAATCCCGCTCGCCGGAGCGAAGTAAGCCGGCGGAGCAGTAGCAGCCGCCCGCCTTCGCAACCGTGATGCACAAAACCTCTCTAGCTGCCCCATAATATGATGGATAGGGCGGGGGCAGGGAAGCAATCTCCTCCGGTTGGTCTACCAACACCATTTATTTTTATTATTTTCTCTATTGGGGGGCACCTGCTTCTTGTTACGTCCTGCCATCATTATAAAATGACTTTTATCCTTTACACAATACTTCCATATATCTATATATGGGTACTGCTCAGGATGTCCGCATTTCCCGGTTACTTGGGAATGCACTTTCTGTATTAGCGCCGGGTCCATTGACCCCTGCTTTGGCCAGTCTGGAACTAACAGTGGCCACACAATTGTACACATTCCTGTTGATTTCTCTTTAGTTAATTTTACACCATAATCATGTGTTGTATATAGTGCTTCAAAATTCCGCACCATATACCCTAGGGGCGTCTCACCCTTCTTTACCTTTCTTGGCTTGGATGATCCGTTACCCATTGTTACTTTTAAAAAGCAACAACCTTTTTACAATACAGATATTACTTTTTAGCAAGAACACTTAGAATTTACTCGTAGAAAAGGGAAGAGAGAACAGCGCTTATACAATGCCCCACTTTTGTGGGAGGTGAATGAAGCACCACAAAAAGGGGAAGTGCACCCCAAAAGAATTGTGGATAAAATGAGTAGTACAAAAATGACCTGTGAACGCTTCAGTCCAATGGGAGCAGATGAAGGTCAATGTACATAAAAGAAAAAAATGGAAAAACACGTATATGGCACAGTATGTCTGTACACAAATATCAGTTGAATACGTGAAAAGATAAAACTCACATATGATGGAGCCTGTACAATATAGGCTCAATAAGATCACAGTGGGTCTCTTCAGGGATGACCCCGTCCCGTCTTCATGGAATTCCAAAGGTTATACGCATGGACCATACATGAAATGAAGCAGACACATACCATAGTACAGCATTGTAGACCACAAAATATATAAGCCAGGTGGTCGCAACACTTACGTGGTAAAGAGCCTGTGTAGATTCACTGGCTCTGTATATGCGCCTGGGTGTAGATAGGGATACACCAAACCCCCTTCACTAGATGAAAAATGACTGGTAGACTCACCACCATGAAGTAAAAAAACGATTTAATAAATAAATAAAATAAATGGATACATCCAAAACGCGTTTTGCCGCTAACGCAGCTTCATCAGTTGGTATCAGAAAAGAAAATATAATTGAACAGGTCTGACAGGCATACATTTATAGTAACAATCATTAAATTTACAAATTTGCAGGTGTGTTCGAGAGACGCCCCTTCCGATCCTCTCTGCGTCCCAGCCTGGTTTGTGACGTTTCCGGGATTCCCTTTCAGAAGTAGAATGACGCAGTTCCCTATGTGGGGGCGGGCGCATGCGCCGTGGTGTCCGGCCATCAATTTCCCTCCTCTCATACGTAGGATGTCTTGTTCGCGTCTTTCTTGATTCCACAGACGCCATCTTTGGGAAGAGGCCCTTTGCCCTCACATTGCGTCCACCGGGCTGCGCATATACTCCGCAAATCAGATCCTTATTTAGGGTGCATATTCCATAAAGGACATATATATCTCCGTCAAGTATAAATTCCATATGTGGAAAAAAACATGTAGAAGAAAAACGTGTAAAAACACATAATAATCTATATAAATCAAAATACAAATGTAAAAACCAGATAAAAAGTAAGGAAAAAAAACAAAAAAAAAAACATACATAATATATATACCACATATAGCGGTAGAATGATAGGTGATCTAACCCCATCGGGCTCCAGGGGATAGACCAATGGGAGTGGCAGCAAAAGAAGAAAAATATAACAGGATAAAGAAAGTTTAAAAATTATTAATATCGAGATAAAAAACAATTATAAAAAGTGACGAATTTCAAAATCACTGTTCAGGCCAGCAGGAATCAGAGTGCCGCATTCAAAAATGAACCTCATTTCTTCCTTAGCCAAAATAAGGTCCAGATCACCCCCCCTCCAACTTCTCCTAACTTTTTTAAGGATGCAGAATTCTAATCCCGCTGGATCTTGTGCATGTATTTCTTTAAAGTGCAAAGATAAACTATGTAGCTCATACCCTTTTCTTATGTTGCAGAGATATTCCCCTATTCTGACAGACAAAGATCTTGACGTCCTCCCAATATAATTTAATCCACATGGGCATGTGAGACAATATATAACATATTTAGAGGCACAGTTAAGTACACCCCTAATACGTATGATCTTACCACCTATAGTCACGTCATGAATTTTTTTAATTTTACAAAAGTTTTTACAACCTAAACATTTCCCGCATTTATAAAATCCATCCTGGACCCCTAATATACGGGCTCCTTTATCTCTTCTACTTACATAAGCACTATTTACTACAATGTCCTTAATATTTTTAGCCCCCTACAAATAAAGCGGGGTCTATCGGGGATGATATCTCGTAAAATAGGGTCCTGTCTAAGGATCTCCCAATATTGGCGGACTATACCTCTAATTCCCCTATTGCCTACGCTATAATCAAAAATGAAAGGAACTACAGAAAAATCTTGGGATATAGGGTCATTCTGCGCTCGATATTCAATGAGGGTACACCTATCAATGGTCTTAACTTCTTCCACAATGTTTTTTTTTTTTTTTAAATTCTTTATTTTAGAAGTTTTGCATAGTCAGACAAAAAACCAGCATTGAAAAAGTGGCCACGCAGGGCCGCATAAAGCCATCTAAGTAAATAGAGGGCATCGGTATAAATAAAACAACATCTACCAATGGTCATAATGAGTCATCTGCAATAACACGCTGAAGGGCTAACCTGTCCTTGATAGAGGACAACATAGAAGCGCCACGAACAACGCCACGGTGGGAAACCTGATAAACCAACCGTCTCCACGAGATTCCAATCAGGTGGGGATGCCACCAGCCCCCTGGATAAGTAGAAATGGAAGAAATGATGGATCTCCAGTGGATAAGAATTGCCAAACGGTTTATTCATGGAACAGCAGCCTTCAAAAAAATCAGTGACGTTTCGACCCTGAGGTCTGTATGATTAAGACCTCAGGGTCGAAACGTCACTGATTTTTTGAAGGCTGCTGTTCCATGAATAAACCGTTTGGCACTTCTTATCCACTGGAGATCCATCATTTCTTCCATTTCTTGATAGAGGACAGACTCATAGAAATAAAAGCATACTCAAAGTGCCCAATACGTCTCATAATAAGGGGGGGGAGCAGGAGAAGGACATCAAAAGAACTAGAATACGCATCGTATTAAAAGGGAGGAGGAGGGAGAAGGAGAAAATAAAATAAAAAAAATAAAAATTAAAAAAAAAAAAAAAAATATGATTATATAATACAGAGAAAAATAAAAATAAAAAATAATAATATGGCAAAGGCCAAAAAGTGACATTCCCGGCACAAACCTCATAGCCCCAAGGACCGTGGGGAAGGCCAAGTAGTGAATTATTCACGAGGCCAGGGCGACCGAGGATACTCCTCTGTACAGCCCAAAAATGCCAAAATAGCAAAAAAGAGGGGGGGAAAGGGGGGAGCAATCTCTCGAGCAACGAAGAACTTGAAAAGAACTGGCTTAACCAAGCGTATGCGGGGTAACATTGCCTCAAAAAGTCCTAGTAGAAAAAGCAACAGGTAATGTCCTAGACAAAAAGAAAATTAGCCTGGTGAAGTAGTCGCCGGATCCTGAGACAAGCCAATACTGGCTAGCATCGGCAAAGCCTCGGCCGGGTCAGAGATGATGCATGGTATGTTCCCATGGGTCACCACGAGCGTGCCAGCCAGCCCCCAACGGTAAGGAACCGCTTTAAGACGGAGAAACCCTGTCACCAGTCGGAAGCGACGTTGCGCCAGCAGGGTGACAAACGGTAGGTCTTGGTATAGTGACATTGTTGCCCCTTCAAACTTCACCACCATCCTGGCCCCAGGAGCTGACATAATCCGAGTCTTAGTCGCTACGTCCCAGGCAATCGCAATAATATCTCTCGTGGAATCTCTGGGGGCCGTCGCGGGCTTACAGATCCGTGAGGCTGAGACGAACAGTTCTGAAACATTGGGGGCGATCCTATTATATGATGAGCGAGGCGATTTACATAGGAAAGCAAATCAGACGTTGGCACCGACTCCGGGGCACCTCGGACTCGTATGTTGCGTCTGCGGTGTCTAGATTCGAGGGCCTCCACCGAGCGAGTCAGTAAGTCAACTTGGGATCGTAAGGTGTCAACTTGCGATGTAAGTATATTCTGCTCCGCAGCCACATCCGAGGTCTGAGCCTGTATTGCCACCACTTGAGAGCGCACCGACGCAACCTCTGACCGCAGTCCAGACACCTCCGTCGTCCACAGGGATTTTATTTCATCTATAAACCGGCGGTAGTCTCCCATCGTGGTGGGACGAGCGTCATCTATCTCCGTAGTAGGGGTAGCAACAGTGCAGGGTTTCAAGGAAGGTGGACAGGCCTCCAAAGAGGCCTCTGTCCCCACAGAGGCATTCGTCTCCCGGATCACATTCTCCCATGGCAAAAGTACGTCCCTCTGCGATACCTCCACGCCACTGGGTGAGGGTATTCTATCTCCATCAGAGGGACCCTGTACAGGGCCTGCAGCAGGTCCCACGACCCCACATGAAGCCGCAGCCGCTGCTTTCCTCAGTTTCTGTGCTCTTTTTTTTGCTGCTTTTCCCTTCGCTGCACTATCTCCCTGTGACAACGGAGCCAGCCAGTCTATTCCTGCTGCAGTACCTGTGGGCCAGGAACCATCATCCTCATCCGAGGAGCCATAGCCTGCAGGGAGCATCGGTGATGGGACCGTGCTACAGGAGAGTCTGCTGCTGTACAGGGAGTCTCTGATGTCCCGGCGGGGCTGCAATTTCTTACCCATCCGCTGTGTATCGGGAAGTAATCAGGAGAAACGGCTGTGCTGACCTTTGGGAAACTCCCCGGCTCCAGAAAGAAGACTGCTCTGACTAGGCCGCACTAGGCCCAGATCCTGTCCGCCCAGAAACACGTCGTCTATCACCCGGCGAGTCGCAGTACCGGAGTCCAGGGGCAGCAGTGGATCTCAAGTTCACCAGGAAACCTGGTTTTAGGCCATAAATCAGAGGACTTTCAGCAATAGAAAACAGATTCTCAGAGGAGCTCTGAAGCATGCAACCACTCAGTTCCACAGCTAGCTCCGCCCCCCTTCCACAATGTTTTTAACGGTATCCCTATCATAACCCTTTTCGACGAAGGCACTGGTCAACCTATCCGTCTGCTGCTGATATTCTCTTAGATCTGTGCAGTTACGTTTCATTCTGAGCATTTGCCCGCGTGGGACTCCCTCAAGCCAGCATGACAGGTGCCCACTATTAAGATCAATAAAGCTATTGACATCAGTGGGTTTAAAAAAGGTGTGTGTATGTAATAGCCCTTCCCTAACGTATATCTCCAAGTCTAGGAAATTCACAATGGTAGTACTCCAATTAAACGACAGCTTGATACCCCAGTCATTGGCATTCAAATGGTCCATGAACAGTTTAAGGCCATCCTCTGTACCCCTCCATATGAGAAGGACATTGTCAGGACCCCTGTCTGGAGCCCCCCAGCACCCCACGTAAAGCCCGCCGTAAAAGGAAGAAAGGCAAACCTGGTGCTGCGTTGTCCTGAATGCAGGGCAGCACTTCCACAAGACGGCGTATCCTATGTCCCACCCTGCTCTCAGACTGCAGGCATAACAGGTGCCTCTAATCTACACAGAGACTAATCCCTACTTAAGGGTGGAGCACTCAGAAGACAATGCTTCTGCATTATGGTTCCTGAGCCAGCAAGCCAAGCACACTGATCCAGAATCTATCCTGTGCTTCCCATCTGCATCAAGTCTCCCGAGCCATCCAGAGACTTCATCCTAGATCCCTGCATCCTGGTTTCCCGCTGATCAACTGTCTCCTGATTCCTCAGCTATTCAAGAAACCATCCAGCCCTTTTCCTGTCCTGTCTCGTATCCCCAGTAAGTCTCCTCCGTGTGTCTGCCCTCTGTGTCTTCTTGTATTGTTTCCTGCATCCCCTCGTATCCACCAAGATTCCATATTCCAGTTGGTCTCTTTCATCTTTAAGTTCTGCCCTGCATCCTACATAACCTGGACTTATTATTTATCTGAATCCTACAATAAACCCCTGTTTTCCCTAACCTGGTCTCCGTGTGTCACTGCATCCTGGGTTCGGAATCTTACCTGTCACGCTGGTACCTTACGGAATGCAGAAGCCTAAACCCACCGAACCCGCAGTGACACAGGCTATAATGGAGCTATTTCAAAAATCCTTCCAAGAGTTAATCGCCCACCTGATAGAATTCCTTTCAAGTCTGCTGCAAAGAAAAGGGGCCCCTTCTGCTAAAGTGTGCGTTCCTGAAGCAAGAAAGATGCAAGGACCCTTATCCGCAGAGGAGCGTGCCCGAAGAATAGCGGCAGACCTCTATCTATTGTGGAAATTCCGGCCACTGGCTCCCCATTTGCCCAGTGCGGCCCCCCAAAAGATTTACTCCTGAGGAGTCGTTGCCAAAATTAACTTCGGGAAAAGAAGGTATGCTCCAAAAAAATCCTCGGTGCCTAAAACCACTCCGGCATCAAGGACTGCTCCCCTATCAAAGACTGATCAGGCACCCCTACCCCATGTCCAATCGATGCCAACACCGGTGTCCTCACCAACACCAATAACTGAGCCCTTTGGACCCCAGGTAAATGGATCTGAGGACGTTACTGAACCCATGGACGTCGAGCAAGTATATCCAGAGCCTACTGCGTTCATAGAGAATGATCCAGCTGAACCAATGGATATAATGTCTATCTATGCCAAGACCGTGAACCCGTTGCCGGACTTCACTGCAGGTAGTGCCCAGTGCCGCCCTCATGGTTCTCTGGGACTAGGTGTCTCTGCTGATCAGGACACTTGTGACCCAGCTCCCCCCACAGAAACCCCGGGGGTCGAGCGAGGAGACCTTGAGGTGCCCACTACCAAAACAGAAGTGCCGCTCACCACGGAAGCCGCGGTTCAGACTGATGAGATTGTCTTGAACCAGTCTACAGTATCTGCAGAGACTGCCCACACCATTGCCACCCTCCAACGGCAGGTGAAGACCTTTGCTCAAGCGATGGAAGGAATCCGGCGCAACGTGGCATCTCAGCAGAACAACATGGTGCCAACATCGGATCCCACAGAATGCCATACCTGTGAACCCACCATTGCCAGGTACGACATACCCAACAAAGCCAGTAGCGCCGCAACTGTGGTCCCTGTATGCAGCAACTCGGAAGTTGGTTGGGAAACCACGGACTCTGAGGCTGACTTCCAACCACAGACTGCACGGCGTAGTCAAGGGCCACCTGGTCAACGTCGTACCCACCTGGATGCCTTGTTGCCTGAACCATCCAAGAATCCAGCGACCTATCTTTGTGCCTCAATCACGTCCAAAGGTGTCCCTGGAATGTCAAAAGTGGACTTTCCAATTCCACACAGCAAGAACGTGAAGTCCAAGCCTGGTTCCGTGACTCCTGTACCGGACCCCACTACCGGCAGAACCACCACGAATAGGAAGGTAACCCAGCTCCCTCAGGGCTCTCCGGGTCACTGTGCCATAGCCTCCGATACCCCTGACCCGTTTCCCTCCTTATTCATGGAGGAGGTTGAACCAGGAAGCCCCGAGGTACCCAATCCCGGCCAACCGCCACTGGGTAAGAGCATGGTTATTGAAGACCACCGTAAGATTGACTCCTTGCCATCAGGTTGTATCCTTGCCTCTAACGGGACTTTGGTGCGTAGAGAGGATGTTAAGAGATTTGAGGAGGCCCTGCTGCAAAGGAAGGCTGCAGATGTACCTGCAGAATCTATTTTGGCATCAACCGCTACAGCGCCTATCACTCTCAGCCAGCAATCAGCTCCTCCCTACCAACCAGAGCTGGACTTAATTCCCTTGGAATCCAGTGAGGAGGAAGCTGGGTGTATGACCACCCCGTACACCGTTCAAGGAACCATTGTCAGGTGCCCTGATCGTGACCTAACCCATAGGAAGGGTATCATTGACCAGTTTCCTACTGTGGATTTTTCAGCTGGTGGTCAAGCCTGGGCCACTCGGAGCGTGGCCTTAAAGGGGAGGATCTGTCAGGACCCCTGTCTGGAGCCCCCCAGCACCCCACGTAAAGCCCGCCGTAAAAGGAAGAAAGGCAAACCTGGTGCTGCGTTGTCCTGAATGCAGGGCAGCACTTCCACAAGACGGCGTATCCTATGTCCCACCCTGCTCTCAGACTGCAGGCATAACAGGTGCCTCTAATCTACACAGAGACTAATCCCTATTTAAGGGTGGAGCACCCAGAAGACAATGCTTCTGCATTATGGTTCCTGAGCCAGCAAGCCAAGCACACTGATCCAGAATCTATCCTGTGCTTCCCATCTGCATCAAGTCTCCCGAGCCATCCAGAGACTTCATCCTAGATCCCTGCATCCTGGTTTCCCGCTGATCAACGGTCTCCTGATTCCTCAGCTATTCAAGAAACCATCCAGCTCTTTTCCTGTCCTGTCTCGTATCCCCAGTAAGTCTCCTCCGTGTGTCTGCCCTCTGTGTCTTCTTGTATTGTTTCCTGCATCCCCTCGTATCCACCAAGATTCCATATTCCAGTTGGTCTCTTTCATCTTTAAGTTCTGCCCTGCATCCTACATAACCTGGACTTATTATTTATCTGAATCCTACAATAAACCCCTGTTTTCCCTAACCTGGTCTCCGTGTGTCACTGCATCCTGGGTTCAGAGTCTTACCTGTCACGCTGGTACCTTACAGACATCGTCGATGTACCTACTTAGAATTTACGGTCTGGTACTTCAGTCAACAATTCATGTGTCTGACTCGCTTCCTCCGTCAGTAGCCGGACTGCAGTCGCCTGAGCCGGAAACGTACCTTGGGAGTCCACTCTCAAGTTTGCTTTCTTGCAATGCGAGTAGGCGCTCGTTCACTCACAGCAGTCTCAGCAATCAATCATAACTCATACTGTACCAGATACTTTCAACACAAAACAATGCATAAACAATTCAACTATTTCTCCTAGCCGAGGGCACACCGTCCCTCCTTTTGGCTCCTTATATCCCACTAATTGAGCTCTAACTGTTGACTGCTTTGTGACTATGTGCACCCCGTTCTATAACTACACTCCCGTCTGCAATTCCAATTTGCCTATGAGTAATCTACCCACCCGGCACCACTATCTCTGCAGCTACCGCTGGCCCCAATGAGCCCTCTTCACTACATGACGTACACACTAGCACTGACTCAGGGCTCTCAGCCCAGTCACAGAAATCTCTCCTCCTTTCCTTTTGTCCACGTGCAGAAGCTCTATTTACAAACACTGACTATGACTATGCAACTCCACGCGGCTCCCTTCTCCCTCACATACAGACTCTACCCTTTGGTCAACATCCGATCCCCCGGGTCCAGACACGTGCTAGCCACTCTTGCTCCTTTGCTTGACCGTGCTTTTGGCGGCGGGTTCGGTATGCCAACGAAACCGTACTCTACCCTTTGGTCAACATCCGATCCCCCGGGTCCAGACACGCACTAGCCACTCTCTGGCCCCGTGCTATATGCGGCGGGTTCGGTATGTCAACGGGACCGTAGCCACGGGTCCCCATATCCAACTGCGGCCGGATGTTTCCCTTTATACCGGTATTTCCATTAGACATACAAACATAGAAGACACTTTACCTATCGCCGCGCTGTTCGCTGTTTCCTCGGACTCAGGGGTGTCCTAGTGTTCCTGGGCTGGGGGTCCGTTTGAGACGAGATGAGGTCCACTGAACAGGAAATCCTGCTTGGCGCCTGCAGATGTCAGCTCACCTTCAACGGACGCCCAACCAGCGGGATCACTCACACCTGCAGTCAACCGCTACAGTGTTCAGCAGTCGTTGCCATGCCGGCAAGGGCCCGTATCCCGGCAATCGAGCCCCCAAGAAATGTAACCGGAATCAGACGGGTTCACTCGGGACGACGCCGGACCGGACACGAGCAAGGATTGTCTGAACACGAGTCTCTTCAGGAAAGGCAAACTTTATTGTGATATCACAACAGATGCTCAAACAGGATTCAATCGCAAAGAATGAGCCCCGAGTCCCTCGTGACATCCAATCTTATACCCCAAATACATAATTAGGTACATCCCAATTAGCCCACCTCCCGATGACACTCTCCCACCCCACGTGGGTTAATACCTCCCTTTGGCTAATACAAAGACATTCCATTAAATTGGCTGTAAATTGGCAAACTTCATGTTAGTTTCAGCTACAAACTTGCCTAGTTATTTTCAAGCGAACCAATATTCTGAACAAGATGGTCGTCTGGCTTATAATGGCGGCCATCTTCCAGTCTATTTCCACTACACTGTCATTGCAGGTGCTCCCCTCCACTCTCCTCCACGTGCATCATTAGCGCTGGGAGGAAGTGACCTTTCTGATCACTTCCAAGCGCCCAGAGTACACAGGAGGAAGCCAGTCAGCCAGGAGTTGGGTGGAGCATGGGCTACAGACCTCTGGCGAGCTCTCTGACATCATCAGAGGGGGCCCGCCGGCGGCCATATTGGAGTCCCTGCTCCCAGGTGGCTGGGCCCATGTAGGCCGCAGTACCTCCTCCGAGGCCTGCGGCCTAAAGTTAAAATAGTTGCCGCCGATGGCGGGCCCCCCCTCCGGGCCCCTTACAGAAACATGGGCTGTAATGCCCTGATGGCGGCCCCGCCAGCAAGTACAGTGCTGTTTGAAGGCATTGCAAATCCCCATAGAGAAGTAATGGTTAATCTATTTCAGAGAACACCAAACAGCAGAGAAATGGCAGTGAAATGCCCTGATGTTCGGTGGTTTCAATCAGCAGGTTAATTCAGGCAAACTGACTGGATAAGTAACATGGTTATTGTAAAGAAGCCTGATAAGCTAAGAATATGCATAGATCCCAAATTCTTGAATCTGGCACTGAGGCGATCTCACTACATCATGCCAACGCTCGAGGATGTTTTGTACAAGCTGCCTAAAGCACGTCTGTTCACGCTTGTTGATGCCCGGGATGCATTTTTACAGTGTAAACTGGATACTGCAAGTAGTTACATGACAACCTTCTGGACTCCTTGGGGCAGGAAAAGATGGCTCAAATTGCCTTTTGGAGTATCAGTTGCACCAGAGGTGTATCAACGTAAACAACATGAACTATTGACTGGACTCAGTGGTGTTGAATCAATAGCTGATGACATCCTTGTGGTTGGCTGTGGGGACACAGATGAGGAAGCAGAGCAAGATCATGATGGCAAACTGCTGGAACTGATGGATCGTTGTAGGCAGGTAAAATTAAGACTTGGCATAAAAAGCTGCAATTCAAGGTCAAAGAGGTCCGCTTCCATGGACACATCCTATCCTGGGAGGGTTTGAAGGCTGACCCAGACAAACTCAGAGCCATACTGGAGATGCCACAGCCAGAAAATGTGAAATCCCTGCAGCGCTTCATTGGGTTTGTTACCTACCTGGCAAAATTCCTACCTCACCTCTCAGAGGTCTGCGAGCCATTGAGAAGGCTTCTGGACAAGGATGCTGTTTGGCATTGGCTTCCTAAGCATGATAATGCAGTGCAGGACATCAAACGTTTGGTCACAGATACACCTGTCCTGAAGTACTATGACGTTACTACTCCTGTAACTATTCAAAGTGATGCAAGCAAAACTGGACTTGGGTGTTGCCTATTGCAAGCTGGCCAGCCTATCGCTTTTGCTTCAAGAGCACTGACTCTTACTGAACAAAACTACGCTCAAATAGAAAAGGAATGTCTGAGTATAGTGTTTGCCTGCCAGCGCTTTCACCACTACCTCTATGGTCGCGACGAGATCACGGCGGAAACTGACCATAAGCCTTTGATTTCTATTTTCAAGAAACCTCTTTTGTGTGCGCCCAAACGCCTACAGAGCATGTTGCTCACACTACAAAACTATTGCCTAAATGTTGTCTACAAGCCTGGCCCGGAAATGTATATTAGTGACACTCTTAGCAGAGCTACAGCAGCTGGAGGTGCACCCGACTATGCACAACACACAGTTTGCAATGTTCAACAGGACCTGGATGTCCTGTCACAGATTAATCATTCAGACTATTTGAACGTCACGGACCAACGATTGCTTCAGATAAAACAGCACACTGAAACCGATGAGAGTTTGCAAGCTCTTAAATATGTTGTTCTGGATGGTTGGCCTGATTCCAAGGAGGAGGTGCCATTAACTGCAAGAGAATATTGGACCTTCAGAGATGAAATCGGCATTCAGGATGGCATACTATACAAGGGGCAGAGGGTCATCATTCCTAAATCTTTAAGATCAGAGATGCTGACACGTATTCACGCCAGTCACATTGGTGGAGAAGCATGCTATAGGCAAGCACGAGATACCCTATACTGGCCCAACATGCAGAATGAGATTAAAGACTTTGTTAGCCATTGCTCGGCATGCAATGAATATGCACAGGCACAACAGAAAGAACCCATGATGTCGCATGTGCTGCCCACCCGGCCGTGGCAAATTGTAAGCATGGATTTATTGAATTATGCTGGGCAAGATTTTCTGCTAATTGTTGATCACTATTCTGACTTTTGGGAGATTGAGCTACTTCCTGACCTGTCTGCTGATACTACAATCAGGCGTTGCAAAGTACAGTTTGCACGTTATGGCCAGCCGGATAGAGTTATCTCAGATAACGGACCTCAATTCGCATGTGAGCAATTCAGACGGTTCTCTGCAGATTGGGGATTTGAGCACGTCACCTCATCGCCTCGGCACCCGCAAGCGAATGGCAAAGCGGAATCGGCTGTCAAGATTGTGAAGAATATTTGTAAGAAGGCCAAGTATGATGGTACTGACCCGTGGAAAGCCATTCTACATTGGAGGAACACCCCATCCGAAGGCATGGACAGTAGTCCTGCGCAACGTTTAATGTCAAGGAGACTGAAAACTTCGTTGCCTGTGGCCAACAAATTACTTGAACCTTGTGTGGTTACAGGTGTCCTAGAGAAACTGCGAAGGAGGAAACAGATTGCCAAACTGTCTTATGTTGTGTCTGCTAAGGACTTACCTGAACTAAGCATTGGAGAGCCAATCCGTATGAAGCCGCTTCCTGGTGACAGGACTGGTCGCTGGAGACTGGGTTCCTGTGTTCAGCGTGTAGCCCCTCGCTCATATCTTGTGGATGTAGACGGCAGTCTCTACCGCCGCAATCGGGTGGCCTTGCGAAGAGCGGAGCAACTCCCCATACGAGCCTATGTGCCTCCTGCACGTGCTCCTCCCGAGGTACTCAATGCTCCTGGACCGCATCCGCAAAGCGGAGGGAATACTGCTGTCCTTTCAGAAGGATACATTGAGAATGACATAATACAGCCACATGTACCATCAAGTTTGTCTGTGCCGAACACCCCAGCCAGGAGGGAGGGCGGCTCTGTATCAATGCCTACTGGAGCCGCACGACCTTCCCCAGGCAAAATCTCTGTGGCCTTGCGTAGCGGTCGAGTTTCAAGACCGCCAGATAGACTCAATCTGTAGTGTACCTACCAGTCACTCAGCATGCTATGTTTGTGACTGTTCTGGATCTGTTTTAGGTTAATTGTTTACTACGTTTGTATTGAATGTTAAAAAAGGGAGATGTTGTGTATTGATTATGCTTATACTTCCTGTTTCCTGTTCTGACCTCTGACCTGGAGGCAGTTCTATGATCCAACATGATTCCTCACACAAGCAGCTTGCAGTGTCTTCATTTCTATACATGAAACAGCGAACCCCATAGGTTTCAATGTTAAAAATATTCCTGTTTTTATGCAATATCTAATAAACCATTTATTATTTTAATCTGCAGTAAAAAGAGTTTATTGATTTTTTTTTTAGTACCTTTTAGTAATTTTTCAGATTTTTTTGGGCAAAATTTCCCCCCCTTTTTTTTAATAGCAGTTTTTCTTTTTTCTGTAACAGAACTTTTTATTATCAATCATAGCATCTTATATGTAAATTCCAGACATTTTCGTTCAGTAGTTCTTTTGAAAACAGCAGGCCACGGGTTTGCGGTGGCAGCATTCAGCGGCCGACTCCATGCACTTTGGGGACCCTGCAGTGAATAGTGAATTCACTGCAGGGTGGGGAAATTTTATTCCCTGAAGTGCAGGGAACTACAGAACACCAAAATGTTGGTGTCATTTCGGTGCTCTGTGAGTAACCCATTTAGGCTAGGGTCAAACGAACACATTATTAGCAGCGACTGTCAAAAAGTGCGTCCGAACGCATTTCTGTATTTTTTCACGGAATGCGCGAAAACGGTCATACGATGCGCATTTTCGTGTGTGATTTTTTACGGATCATCAAAAAAACACTTTGCGTCTGGACGTTATGTTGGCCGGACATCTCCTAATCACGCACACACACCGCTAGCGGACGCAGCGCACTCTGTACATCAGTACTAGCGGTTCTGCATTCTCAAAAAAATGCATTAATTTTCCATTTGCGTTGTGCAGCCGGACTTGTGTGTGGCCGTACTTCGTATATTGGCCATCATTGCGCGTCATTTGCTGCTACTGCGGCCGTGATTAAATGCGCCTAAACGCACGTTAAAAATGCGCTAGTCTGACCCCAGCCTTAGTGGTGAGGTTTTTTGCTGCCCCCTGGAAAGTGAAAGTCTAGGCCTTGCCTACCCAGGACAATGTATCCTTCCTGGTAAAATACTTTGCAAAAGTAAAAAAAAAAAGATTTTTTTTAAGGGGTGGGGCCACCCGGTTTGGGCCGCCGCCCCCTGGAAAGTGCCGCCATAGGCCTAAAATACACCACTGAGTACACCCATGTATCATGAGACAGTGGGAGACGATCTTCAGAAGTCCTGCCTCTGTCCATCTGTAAATGTCGCACCTCTTACTCTGCTCCTTCCAGTCAATCCTTTGGCCCCTTTTAGTGTGGGAGGTAACGTGGTGCTCTACATGTCATGTGACCAATAGACTTCACATGGAAATATGTACAAACCAGAGAATATTGAATTAGCGCACAGTAGTGGATCTGCCTCGCAGTGATTGGCTGTATCTGGAGGAAAATCTCTGCGTAACCAGAAACCTCGCGGCTGTCAGCTCCGGAGCGCTGCGCTCGCTGCACCATCCACGTCCTTTCTGGAAATAGATGTGAGCGATAACGTCTACAGTTACATTCTCTGCACTAACATCTTCTATAAACCCAGCTTTTTATCCCCGAGATGAAGATTAATACACGATGCTCCGGGCCGCGAGCGAATGTGTTCCAGATGTGACGCTCAGAGGTTTCAGCTTGTTACGGGATGAAAAGGTGACCCATGGGCAACGTGATGCAACGAGGTCTGGAGAACATGAAACCCAGGACCTGTGCGGAGCCGGCATGTTATTCTGGTCAGGTGATTAGCGGGAATACAGGCTCTGCCGGATGAGAGTGATGAACCAAACCGGAGCGTACTGAACACTGGGGAGAGTATGGTCAATAACACGTCTTCAGAACCAACTCTTACCTGTCCATCGCCGGCCCTCGTCTGACCAGACCTGCAGCTTTCCTGTCCACGTGTAAAGAACGTTTAATAAAAGGGTCTCCTCACTTCTAGGAATGAGACAAAGAGTGAGTGTGGGGGGGGGGTGCAGGCCATCATTAAATATGTAATAGGCCAGGTCACATCTGCCAATGCTGCTTCCTTGCTGGACCCCTGTTTTCTCCTCATGACTCTCGTGCCTTTCTCCAGTCCTTAGATGAGGATTAAAGACGGGTATACGCAGAGAGCCTCGCTAGCGGCCCCCAGAAATAAGCTGGGGATGTAGATCTCGAGGATTGCGTTGGAACAGCGAACAGTATATATAACTGCTACCCAAACCATGAGTCGTGACTGCATGTAGGGTCAAAATAGAGCGCTTTTAATCCGGGACAGGCACACATATTTATACCATCAAATCTGGGTTATTTACATATACGAAAACCTCCCCTAGAAAATGTGAGGGTTTCTGCTTCTCGGAGTGTGAGACATATTTAAACAAGGTCAATACAATGGAATAAACATTACGTAACTTTCGTAACCGAGGCAGGACAATGGCAAACAGATTACAGTCTAAAGACCGCAGATAATGGGGCAGTGTTTGCCTGATAAAGAAGATTAACAAACTACTCAAATACACAACAGATATGTAAGAATAATGTTATTGTCTAACAAATCCCCAAACAACAGGACTCCTACTCTTCAATCCTGGGGTCCGCGACACCCCCTGCACCCTCACAGGGTGACTTAAACACAAGAGGGCAAGGAAATAATATAGAACATGAGGCCTGCACCTCCCAAATACATTTCTAGGCCCATTTACCCCAAGTCCAAAGTGATACAACATATAAAATTGGTAAAAATACCACTGTGACCCCAAAAAGAGCACAATAACCATAATCCTATAATAACGAGTCCAGGAGGAGTGTTCATTGATCATAGCGCATACAGCTCCCCTGAGAAAGCGACCCCCAGGGAACGTGGTCTGTGGCTGTAAGAGAAGTCCCCCGCTGTGTGTATTTAGGGAGATGTGCTCGCTCTCCTAATAATCAGGCTTTTATGACTGGAAACACATCCGAACCCATTCCAGCTCGATCCGTTAATGACCCGCTTCACCACATACAGGCCTCGTTCTGTCCAGACCGCTTCGTTTCGGCGTCGCAGCCCTTCGCCCGAGACGCACAATGAGACGTAGATATCATCGAGGTCGGCTGCTCCTCATGAGGCATAATAATACGTCCTTGGCTGATCTCCAGCCGACGCGTTTGGGTTTATTGTGTCGGACGCGGAGCTGATAATCCAGCAGAGAAACATCTTAAATGTTAAAGCGGAGCCTTCACCAACGCCTGGTCACGTTCACCGATTCCAGAGAGTCACAATGTCCCAGGACATTCACCTCATTCATAGAACCTGGAGAATATTCTGGAAATAGCATGAACCCCTCAGCTGTGAACATCACATCTGCTCAGACGCATCTCGCAGGACACACAGAAGGGAGGTTAACCAACGCGGCTAAACTGGCCTTTTATCACCATTTGGCAAATATATACGTTGTGGCGGCATATTGTGCACTACAGTGAGGTCATTGTGGTATATTGTGCGTTACAGTGAGGTCATGGTGGTATATTGTGCGTTACAGTGAGGTCATTGTGGTATATTGTGCACTACAGTGAGGTCATTGTGGTATATTGTGCGTTACAGTGAGGTCATGGTGGTATATTGTGCGTTACAGTGAGGTCATTGTGGTATATTGTGCGCTACAGTGAGGTCATGGTGGTATATTGTGCGTTACAGCGAGGTCATTGTGGTATATTGTGCGTTACAGCGAGGTCATTGTGGTATAATGTGCGTTACAGTGAGGTCATTGTGGTATATTGTGCGTTACAGCGAGGTCATTGTGGTATAATGTGCGTTACAGTGAGGTAATTGTGGTATAATGTGCGTTACAGTGAGGTCATTGTGGTATATTGTGCGTTACAGTGAGGTCATGGTGGTATATTGTGCGTTACAGCGAGGTCATGGTGGTATATTGTGCGTTACAGTGAGGTCATTGTGGTATAATGTGCGTTACAGTGAGGTAATTGTGGTATAATGTGCGTTACAGTGAGGTCATTGTGGTATATTGTGCGTTACAGTGAGGTCATGGTGGTATATTGTGCGTTACAGCGAGGTCATGGTGGTATATTGTGCGTTACAGTGAGGTCATTGTGGTATAATGTGCGTTACAGTGAGGTAATTGTGGTATAATGTGCGTTACAGTGAGGTCATTGTGGTATATTGTGCGGTACAGTGAGGTCATGGTGGTATATTGTGCGGTACAGTGAGGTCATGGTGGTATTATTGTGCGTTACAGTGAGGTCATGGTGGTATATTGTGCGTTACAGTGAGGTCATGGTGGTATATTGTGCGTTACAGTGAGGTCATTGTGGTATAATGTGCGTTACAGTGAGGTAATTGTGGTATAATGTGCGTTACAGTGAGGTCATTGTGGTATATTGTGCGGTACAGTGAGGTCATGGTGGTATATTGTGCGGTACAGTGAGGTCATGGTGGTATATTGTGCGTTACAGTGAGGTCATGGTGGTATATTGTGCGTTACAGTGAGGTCATTGTGGTATATTGTGCGCTACAGTGAGGTCATGGTGGTATATTGCGTACAGCGAGGTCATTGTGGTATAATGTGCGTTACAGTGAGGTCATTGTGGTATATTGTGCGTTACAGTGAGGTCATGGTGGTATATTGTGCGTTACAGTGAGGTCATTGTGGTATATTGTGCGCTACAGTGAGGTCATGGTGGTATATTGTGCGTTACAGCGAGGTCATTGTGGTATATTGTGCGTTACAGCGAGGTCATTTGGTATAATGTGCGTTACAGCGAGGTCATTGTGGTATATTGTGCGTTACAGCGAGGTCATTGTGGTATAATGTGCGTTACAGTGAGGTAATTGTGGTATAATGTGCGTTACAGTGAGGTCATTGTGGTATAATGTGCGTTACAGTGAGGTTATTGTGGTATATTGTGCGTTACAGCGAGGTCATTGTGGTATATTGTGCGTTACAGCAAGGTCATTGTGGTATATTGTGCGTTACAGCTATGTCATGGTGGTATATTGTGCGTTACAGTGAGGTCATTGTGGTATATTGTGCGTTACAGCAAGGTCATTGTGGTATATTGTGCGTTACAGCTATGTCATGGTGGTATATTGTGCGTTACAGCTATGTCATGGTGGTATATTGTGCGTTACAGTGAGGTCATTGTGGTATATTGTGCGGTACAGTGAGGTCATTGTGGTATAATGTGCGTTACAGTGAGGTCATGGTGGTATATTGTGCGTTACAGTGAGGTCATTGTGGTATATTGTGCGCTACAGTGAGGTCATGGTGGTATATTGTGCGTTACAGTGAGGTCATTGTGGTATATTGTGCGTTACAGTGAGGTCATGGTGGTATATTGTGCGTTACAGCGAGGTCATTGTGGTATAATGTGCGTTACAGTGAGGTCATTGTGGTATATTGTGCGTTACAGTGAGGTCATTGTGGTATATTGTGCGTTACAGCGAGGTCATTGTGGTATAATGTGCGTTACAGTGAGGTCATTGTGGTATAATGTGCGTTACAGTGAGGTCATTGTGGTATATTGTGCGTTACAGCGAGGTCATTGTGGTATATTGTGCGTTACAGCAAGGTCATTGTGGTATATTGTGCGTTACAGCTATGTCATGGTGGTATATTGTGCGTTACAGTGAGGTCATTGTGGTATATTGTGCGGTACAGTGAGGTCATGGTGGTATATTGTGCGTTACAGCGAGGTCATGGTGGTATATTGTGCGTTACAGCGAGGTCATGCTGTGAACATCACATCTGCTCAGACGCATCTCGCAGGACACACAGAAGGGAGGTTAACCAACGCGGCTAAACTGGCCTTTTATCACCATTTGGCAAATATATACGTTGTGGCGGCATATTGTGCACTACAGTGAGGTCATTGTGGTATATTGTGCGTTACAGCGAGGTCATTGTGGTATATTGTGCGGTACAGCGTGGTCCTGGTGGTATATTGTGCTTTACAGTGAGGTCATTGTGGTATATTGTGCGTTACAACGAGGTCATTGTGGTATATTGTGCGTTACAACGAGGTCATTGTGGTATATTGTGCGTTACAGTGAGGTCATTGTGGTATATTGTGTGGTACAGTGAGGTCCTGGTGGTATATTGTGCTTTACAGTGAGGTCATTGTGGTATTTGTGCGTTACAGCGAGGTCATTGTGGTATATTGTGCGTTACAACGAGGTCATTGTGGTATATTGTGCTTTACAGTGAGGTCCTGGTGGTGGTATATTGTGCGTTACAGTGAGGTCATGGTGGTATATTGTGCGTTACAGTGAGGTCATGGTGGTATATTGTGCGTTACAGTGAGGTCATGGTGGTATATTGTGCGTTACAGTGAGGTCATTGTGGTATATTGTGCGTTACAGTGAGGTCATGGTGGTATATTGTGCGTTACAGCGAGGTCATGGTGGTATATTGTGCGTTACACAGCGAGGTCATGGTGGTATATTGTGCGGTACAGTGAGGTCCTGGTGGTATATTGTGCGTTACAGTGAGGTCATGGTGGTATAATGTGCGTTACAGTGAGGTCATTGTGGTATATTGTGCGTTACAGCGAGGTCATTGTGGTATATTGTGCGTTACAACGAGGTCATTGTGGTATATTGTGCTTTACAGTGAGGTCCTGGTGGTATATTGTGCGTTACAGCGAGGTCATGGTGGTATATTGTGCGTTACAGCGAGGTCATGGTGGTATATTGTGCGGTACAGTGAGGTCCTGGTGGTATATTGTGCGTTACAGTGAGGTCATGGTGGTATAATGTGCGTTACAGTGAGGTCATTGTGGTATATTGTGCGTTACAGCGAGGTCATTGTGGTATATTGTGCGTTACAACGAGGTCATTGTGGTATATTGTGCTTTACAGTGAGGTCCTGGTGGTATATTGTGCGGTACAGTGAGGTCATGTTGGTATATTGTGCGTTACAGTGAGGTCATGGTGGTATAATGTGCGTTACAGTGAGGTCATTGTGGTATATTGTGCGTTACAGCGAGGTCATTGTGGTATATTGTGCGTTACAACGAGGTCATTGTGGTATATTGTGCTTTACAGTGAGGTCCTGGTGGTATATTGTGCGTTACAGTGAGGTCATGTTGGTATATTGTGCGTTACAGTGAGGTCATTGTGGTATATTGTGCGTTACAGTGAGGTCATGGTGGTATATTGTGCGTTACAGCGAGGTCATGGTGGTATATTGTGCGTTACAGCGAGGTCATGGTGGTATATTGTGCGTTACAGTGAGGTCATGGTGGTATATTGTGCGTTACAGCGAGGTCATGGTGGTATATTGTGCGTTACAGCGAGGTCATGGTGGTATATATGTGCGTTACAGCGAGGTCATGGTGGTATATTGTGCGTTACAGCGAGGTCATGGTGGTATATTGTGCGGTACAGCGAGGTCATGGTGGTATATTGTGCGGTACAGTGAGGTCATTGTGGTATATTGTGCGTTACAGTGAGGTCATGGTGGTATATTGTGCGTTACAGTGAGGTCATTGTGGTATAATGTGCGTTACAGTGAGGTCATTGTGGTATAATGTGCGTTACAGTGAGGTTATTGTGGTATATTGTGCGTTACAGCGAGGTCATTGTGGTATATTGTGCGTTACAGCAAGGTCATTGTGGTATATTGTGCGTTACAGCTATGTCATGGTGGTATATTGTGCGTTACAGTGAGGTCATTGTGGTATATTGTGCGGTACAGTGAGGTCCTGGTGGTATATTGTGCGTTACAGCGAGGTCATGGTGGTATATTGTGCGTTACAGCGAGGTCATGCTGTGAACATCACATCTGCTTAGACGCATCTCGCAGGACACACAGAAGGGAGGTTAACCAACGCGGCTAAACTGGCCTTTTATCACCATTTGGCAAATATATATACGTTGTGGCGGCATATTGTGCACTACAGTGAGGTCATTGTGGTATATTGTGCGTTACAGCGAGGTCATTGTGGTATATTGTGCGGTACAGCGTGGTCCTGGTGGTATATTGTGCTTTACAGTGAGGTCATTGTGGTATATTGTGCGTTACAACGAGGTCATTGTGGTATATTGTGCGTTACAACGAGGTCATTGTGGTATATTGTGCGTTACAGTGAGGTCATTGTGGTATATTGTGTGGTACAGTGAGGTCCTGGTGGTATATTGTGCTTTACAGTGAGGTCATTGTGGTATATTGTGCGTTACAGCGAGGTCATTGTGGTATATTGTGCGTTACAACGAGGTCATTGTGGTATATTGTGCTTTACAGTGAGGTCCTGGTGGTATATTGTGCGTTACAGTGAGGTCATGGTGGTATATTGTGCGTTACAGTGAGGTCATGGTGGTATATTGTGCGTTACAGTGAGGTCATGGTGGTATATTGTGCGTTACAGTGAGGTCATTGTGGTATATTGTGCGTTACAGTGAGGTCATGGTGGTATATTGTGCGTTACAGCGAGGTCATGGTGGTATATTGTGCGTTACAGCGAGGTCATGGTGGTATATTGTGCGGTACAGTGAGGTCCTGGTGGTATATTGTGCGTTACAGTGAGGTCATGGTGGTATAATGTGCGTTACAGTGAGGTCATTGTGGTATATTGTGCGTTACAGCGAGGTCATTGTGGTATATTGTGCGTTACAACGAGGTCATTGTGGTATATTGTGCTTTACAGTGAGGTCCTGGTGGTATATTTGCGTTACAGCGAGGTCATGGTGGTATATTGTGCGTTACAGCGAGGTCATGGTGGTATATTGTGCGGTACAGTGAGGTCCTGGTGGTATATTGTGCGTTACAGTGAGGTCATGGTGGTATAATGTGCGTTACAGTGAGGTCATTGTGGTATATTGTGCGTTACAGCGAGGTCATTGTGGTATATTGTGCGTTACAACGAGGTCATTGTGGTATATTGTGCTTTACAGTGAGGTCCTGGTGGTATATTGTGCGGTACAGTGAGGTCATGTTGGTATATTGTGCGTTACAGTGAGGTCATGGTGGTATAATGTGCGTTACAGTGAGGTCATTGTGGTATATTGTGCGTTACAGCGAGGTCATTGTGGTATATTGTGCGTTACAACGAGGTCATTGTGGTATATTGTGCTTTACAGTGAGGTCCTGGTGGTATATTGTGCGTTACAGTGAGGTCATGTTGGTATATTGTGCGTTACAGTGAGGTCATTGTGGTATATTGTGCGTTACAGTGAGGTCATGGTGGTATATTGTGCGTTACAGCGAGGTCATGGTGGTATATTGTGCGTTACAGCGAGGTCATGGTGGTATATTGTGCGTTACAGTGAGGTCATGGTGGTATATTGTGCGTTACAGCGAGGTCATGGTGGTATATTGTGCGTTACAGCGAGGTCATGGTGGTATATTGTGCGTTACAGCGAGGTCATGGTGGTATATTGTGCGTTACAGCGAGGTCATGGTGGTATATTGTGCGGTACAGCGAGGTCATGGTGGTATATTGTGCGGTACAGTGAGGTCATTGTGGTATATTGTGCGTTACAGTGAGGTCATGGTGGTATATTGTGCGTTACAGTGAGGTCATTGTGGTATATTGTGCGTTACAGTGAGGTCATGGTGGTATATTGTGCGTTACAGTGAGGTCATTGTGGTATATTGTGCGCTACAGCGAGGTCATTGTGGTATATTGTGCGTTACAGCGAGGTCATGGTGGTATATTGTGCGTTACAGTGAGGTCATTGTGGTATTTTATCATGGACCCCCCAAAAGGCTAGAACAGTGGGGACTATGTTCACCAAACAAGGTCAGCGAGACACTTGGACCATGGACAAGGGACACAAAGTGACCCGGTCGGCTGGTTGTCCTGTTCTTGGTCTCTCCGGGCGACAGAACTGAATGTTTTTCTTACGTTATGGTTTATTTTCCCTCCATTCGCTAAATATCCGTGACTATTCGACCCTCTGACAATCCGACCTGAAGCCCCCGCCGGCTAATCGGTTTAACACATCGTGGCGCGCAGCCGGCAGAAAATCAAGATGAAAGTCCAGGTCAGAGGTCACACAAGTTCAAACCAACATTACAAGTCATAGGAGACCATCAGCTCCATAAACCTACATATAATGCGAGGTTCCAGTGTCCGGATGAGCCGCGGGTTTGTGTTCACTTAGGACATAAATATAAAGTGCCCCCCCCTCCTGCACAATGAATGGGGCAAAACTCTGGTGAAAGCTTCCCAGGCTCAATCACCCAGAAACCCCCAAATCAAGGAAACGCGAGACTTCGAACCTCCGGTTACTCACAAAATATAATGGAAACAATCAGAACCTCGAGTCACCGGCAGCGTCACCAGAAAATCCCGCGAAAACATAATATATGTATTACTAAAACGGACGTAAATTCCGCCATATTGACAACGATTAACGACTGAAAGCACAGCCCATCGGGGGAGGGGCTGAGCAGGTCAGAAATGAGACATTCAGGGATCGCTGAGCGGTGGAGCTCACCCTGAGCGGCTAGGAATCGCCCCGGTGAAATGACGCCAAGGAGCAGCTCTGGGCTTGAAGTGGACATTTCCCGGCATCTCTCTGTGGCGGTAATCTGGACATCGTCTCCCCGAAAAAACACCAAAAAACATGTGGGTAACTCTTCAAGTGTCGGTGTGATCACGGAATTCTCCCAGCGCGTCTCAGCTGCCCGGCACAATTACCGTCACTTCAACCCAAACGCCACCTTGGAAACGTCAAGATCCTATCAGTTACAGAAGAGACAATACAGGAAAACGGCCCCAAAAAACATAAAATGTGTGAAAATCCTGGAATGGTTTCACGGCGAGGGTGACCGGATGTCCACCTGACACCAATATGCGGTGCTCGTGGACGAGCGTTTTATAGAAACACAAAGGGGGTTATTCAGAGAGCACCAAAATGTCGACGACATGTCAGTGCTCTCTCATTCCCCGCACTTCCAGGAATCAAAGTTCCCCACCACATTCACTGCAGAGTCGCCAAAGTGCAGGGAAAACCCCACGCAAACCCACCAACCACCTGCCGAAATACCACCATAACAAACATGCTGAACACGTTGGAAAAAGCCAACAAGCCGCCGATCACCGTGCAGAGCAGCTGCCAGAAAAAGCCGACAAGCTGAGAACAGGGTAAAAAAAAAAAAAAGCAATACGCTTGAAAGTGTCCGAATTGAAACGCTGTTTACAAAAAAAACTACTGAACAGAAATGCCTGGAATTTACATATAAAATCCTATGAATGATAATAAAAAGAAAAAAATAATTTTAAAAAAAATTCCCGAAAGTTACCTTATAGATTTTTTTTGGGGATCTTTTAAGAGACTTTTTGCTGCAGATTAAAATAATAAATGGTTTATTAGATATTGAATAAAAACAGGAATAAACCTGTCGAATGAAACCACTGAACAGCAGGGCATTTCAGTGACATTTCTCTGCTGGTCAATGTGAATAGATTAACCATTGCTTCTCTATGGGGGATTTCATTGCCGCCGAACAGCACTGTATTTCACTGCTGCTGAACAGCACCGCATTTCACTGGCAATTCACCAATATTTGCCGAACTGCCTGCACTCTGAATAGTCGAATGGCCCGAAATGCCACTGTACGGGGAAAGTCACTGTTCAGTGACATTTCGGGGCCAGATCAGCGGTCTCTGAATAAGCCCTATAGTGTATAAAATAAAAGGTTCTCATGAACAACAGCAAAGCGACAGCACAAACACTCAAACATTATAAACAAAACAAAACAATTCAGGCCGGCATCAGACGAACGCAGTGATCACGTCCATGTTGCCGAAGTTTAATGTCCGTCGTAGCATAGAATCATGAGCAATAGAAACCCACACACGAAGTGCGTCAGCACCGAACTGCGCAGCACAACACACGTGGCAAACGAGCGCAAGTTAGGCAAGAAGGTAAAACCGCTACCACGGACGCCCAGAGTGCGCCACATCCGCGTAGCGTTCTGTGTGAGTGATGGGGAGATGTCAGACGCAGCGCATTTGCAACGTCCTGCACCTTGACGCACACAATGGCTTTTAATATCATTTTCAAATTTTTATCATTTTTCACATTAATTTTATTTCCCATAGTTCCCTTTTTTTCTACGTCCGTCAACAAAAATGGACCGTGTGGTGTCTACAGTATCTTCCGTCAGTACATCTGTCCGTTATGCAGCACGCAGAGTGCGCTCCTACTGCTTTCGTCTGACTCTAGCCTCAGAATCAAATCCACCCGTTTACCTCCGCCTGACCTGAGTGCCTGCTCTCTTTCCAATTACTTGTTCTGTTTAGGGTTCCTCCATATATTCAGGGTGTGCGGGTGTATTTTTTGGGGTTCCTCCATATATTCAGGGTGTGCGGGTGTGTTTTTAGGGGTTCCTCCATATATTCAGGGTGTGTGGGTGTGTTTTTAGGGGTTCCTCCATATATTCAGGGTGTGTTTTTAGGGGTTCCTCCATATATTCAGGGTGTGCGGGTCTATTTTTAGGGGTTCCTCCATATATTCAGGGTGTGTGGGTGTGTTTTTAGGGGTTCCTCCATATATTCAGGGTGTGTTTTTAGGGGTTCCTCCATATATTCAGGGTGTGTTTTTAGGGGTTCCTCCATATATTCAGGGTGTGCGGGTGTGTTTTTAGGGGTTCCTCCATATATTCAGGGTGTGTGGGTGTTTTTAGGGGCTCCTCCATATATTCAGGGTGTGCGGGTGTATTTTTAGGGGTTCCTCCATATATTCAGGGTGTGTGGGTCTGTTTTAGGGGCTCCTCCATATATACAGGGTGTGTGGGTGTATTTTTAGGGGTTCCTCCATATATTTAGGGTGTGTGGGTCTGTTTTAGGGGCTTCTCCATATATTCAGGGTGTGCGGGTGTCGTTTTAGGGGTTTCTCCATATATTCAGGGTGTGTGGGTGTATTTTTAGGGGTTCCTCCATATATTTAGGGTGTGTGGGTCTGTTTTAGGGGCTCCTCCATATATTCAGGGTGTGCGGGTGTGTTTTTAGGGGCTCCTCCATATATACAGGGTGTGTGGGTGTGTTTTTAGGGGTTCCTCCATATATTCAGGGTGTGCGGGTGTGTTTTAGGGGTTCCTCCATATATTCAGGGTGTGCGGGTGTGTTTTAGGGGTTCCTCCATATATTCAGGGTGTGCGGGTGTGTTTTAGGGGTTCCTCCATATATTCAGGGTGTGCGGGTGTGTTTTAGGGGTTCCTCCATATATTCAGGGTGTGCGGGTGTGTTTTTAGGGGTTCCTCCATATATTCAGGATGTGCGGGTGTGTTTTTAGGGGCTCCTCCATATATTCAGGGTGTGTTTTTAGGGGTTCCTCCATATATTCAGGGTGTGCGGGTGTGTTTTTAGGGGTTCCTCCATATATTCAGGGTGTGTGGGTGTTTTTAGGGGTTCCTCCATATATTCAGGGTGTGTTTTTAGGGGCTCCTCCATATATTCAGGGTGTGCGGGTGTGTTTTAGGGGTTCCTCCATATATTCAGGGTGTGTGGGTGTGTTTTTAGGGGTTCCTCCATATATTCAGGGTGTGCGGGTGTGTTTTTAGGGGTTCCTCCATATATTCAGGGTGTGTGGGTGTATTTTTAGGGGCTCCTCCATATATTCAGGGTGTGCGGGTGTATTTTTAGGGGTTCCTCCATATATTCAGGGTGTGTGGGTCTGTTTTAGGGGCTCCTCCATATATACAGGGTGTGTGGGTGTGTTTTTAGGGTTCCTCCATATATTCAGGGTGTGTGGGTCTGTTTTAGGGGCTCCTCCATATATTCAGGGTGTACGGGTGTGTTTTTAGGGGCTCCTCCGTATATTCAGGGTATGTGGGTGTGTTTTTAGGGTTCCTCCATATATTCAGGGTGTGCGGGTGTGTTTTAGGGGTTCCTACATATATTCAGGGTGTGCGGGTGTGTTTTAGGGGTTCCTCCATATATTCAGGGTGTGCGGGTGTGTTTTAGGGGTTCCTCCATATATTCAGGGTGTGTTTTTAGGGGTTCCTCCATATATTCAGGGTGTGCGGGTGTGTTTTTAGGGGTTCCTCCATATATTCAGGGTGTGTTTTTAGGGGTTCCTCCATATATTCAGGGTGTGCGGGTGTGTTTTTAGGGGTTCCTCTATATATTCAGGGTGTGTTTTTAGGGGTTCCTCCATATATTCAGGGTGTGCGGGTGTATTTTTAGGGGTTCCTCCATATATTCAGGGTGTGTGGGTGTATTTTTAGGGGCTCCTCCATATATTCAGGGTGTGCGGGTGTATTTTTAGGGGTTCCTCCATATATTCAGGGTGTGTTTTTAGGGGTTCCTCCATATATTCAGGGTGTGCGGGTGTATTTTTAGGGGTTCCTCCATATATTCAGGGTGTGTGGGTCTGTTTTAGGGGCTCCTCCATATATACAGGGTGTGTGGGTGTGTTTTTAGGGTTCCTCCATATATTCAGGGTGTGTGGGTCTGTTTTAGGGGCTCCTCCATATATTCAGGGTATGTGGGTGTGTTTTTAGGGTTCCTCCATATATTCAGGGTGTGCGGGTGTGTTTTAGGGGTTCCTACATATATTCAGGGTGTGCGGGTGTGTTTTAGGGGTTCCTACATATATTCAGGGTGTGTGGGTGTGTTTTTAGGGGCTCCTCCATATATTCAGGGTGTGTTTTTTAGGGGTTCCTCCATATATTCAGGGTGTGCGGGTGTGTTTTTAGGGGTTCCTCTATATATTCAGGGTGTGTTTTTAGGGGTTCCTCCATATATTCAGGGTGTGCGGGTGTATTTTTAGGGGTTCCTCCATATATTCAGGGTGTGTGGGTCTGTTTTAGGGGCTTCTCCATATATACAGGGTGTGCGGGTGTATTTTTAGGGGTTCCTCCATATATTCAGGGTGTGTGGGTCTGTTTTAGGGGCTTCTCCATATATTCAGGGTGTGCGGGTGTATTTTTAGGGGCTCCTCCATATATTCAGGGTGTGTGGGTGTGTTTTTGGGGTTCCTCCATATATTCAGGGTGTGCGGGTGTGTTTTTAGGGGTTCCTCCATATATTCAGGGTGTGCGGGTGTGTTTTAGGGGTTCCTCCATATATTCAGGGTGTGCGGGTGTGTTTTAGGGGTTTCTCCATATATTCAGGGTGTGCGGGTGTGTTTTAGGGGTTCCTCCATATATTCAGGGTGTGCGGGTGTGTTTTAGGGGTTCCTCCATATATTCAGGGTGTGTTTTTAGGGGCTCCTCCATATATTCAGGGTGTGTTTTTAGGGGTTCCTCCATATATTCAGGGTGTGCGGGTGTGTTTTTAGGGGTTCCTCCATATATTCAGGGTGTGTGGGTGTTTTTAGGGTTCCTCATATATTCAGGGTGTGCGGGTGTCTTTTTAGGGGCTCCTCCATATATTCAGGGTGTGTTTTTTAGGGGTTCTCCATATATTCAGGGTGTGCGGGTGTGTTTTAGGGGTTCCTCCATATATCAGGGTGTGCGGGTGTGTTTTTAGGGGTTCCTCCATATATTCAGGGTGGTGTTTTAGGGGCTCCTCCATATATTCAGGGTGTGCGGGTGTGTTTTTAGGGGTTCCTCCATATATTCAGGGTGTGCGGGTGTGTTTTATGGGGTTCCTCCATATATTCAGGGTGTGCGGGTGTCTTTTTAGGGGCTCCTCCATATATTCAGGGTGTGGGTGTGTTTTTAGGGGCTCCTTCATATATTCAGGGTGTGCGGGTGTGTTTTTAGGGGCTCCTCCATATATTCAGGGTGTGCGGTGTGTTTTTAGGGGCTCCTCCTATATTCAGGGTGTGCGGGTATATTTTTAGGGGTTCCTCTATATATTCAGGCGTGTGTGGGTGTTTTTAGGGTTCCTCCATATATTCAGGGTGTGTGGGTGTGTTTTTAGGGGTTCCTCCATATATTCAGGGTGTGCGGTGTGTTTTTAGGGGTTCCTCCATATATTCAGGGTGTGCGGGTGTGTTTTTAGGGGTTCCTCCATATATTCAGGGTGTGCGGGTGTGTTTTTAGGGGTTCCTCCATATATTCATGGTGTGTGGGTGTGTTTTTCGGGGCTCCTCCATATATTCTGGGTGTGTTTTTAGGGGTTCCTCCACATCTTCAGGGTGTGCGGGTGTTTATTTAGGGTCTGTTCCATATATTCAGGGTGTGCAGGTGTCTTTTTAGGGGTGTGACAGATCTCAGTACCCCGACAGGGTCATATCTGTCATTGACGCTTCCTTGCAGGGACCCCCCGTGTTCTTCCCAGGCAAACTCTCATGCCCCCTTCAGTCCTCAGTTGAAGTTTAGGGACCAGAACACACAGCGAGCCTGGTAGCATCCCCAGAAATAAGATTCGGGGTCAAAATGGAACAGACTGCAAACCTTTGTTATATATATTATACCAGGAGGGGGTAGAGACCATGGAGAATTACACCCTGGCACCGCCCCTTCCCCAGCCTCAAGTGAACCAAACATGTCCAGACATGAAACAATATGGCGCCATGTAATCACAGGCGGAGCATCAGATGGTCTCAATACATTAGATAACAGAGCGAAGTTACATAAAGTAACAATTAGTGACCACACAGTAACTATAAACCATTGTAACAGGAATCAGATAATGGGGCAGTGTTTGCCTGTCAAACAACTCCTCAAATATACAGCAGATTTACAAACTATTCAAATATAAACAGACGTCAACACATTCCTGAGACAAGGGAAGGCTGGGAGGTGAATCCTCTCAGCAAGATACACATGGACCAGACAATAGACAGACAATAGCATTCTTGCATAATCAGAGATTACACAAACATTCTGCACAGGAAAGGCCACTGAACGAATATTGATTATGGAGCCTGCACCCTCCAAATATGCCTCCAGACCCAGGCACCCCAAGTCCAAAGAGACACACGTCACAAGGGGTTCTTCCATATATTCAGTGTGTGTGGGTGTATTTTTAGGGGATATATGATGGAAAAGAGCGACCTGAGGCAGAGGAGCCATATGGCAGAAAGAAGCAATGTGATGAAGAGGAGCGACGCGACAGAGGTGTGACATGACCGAAAAGAGCAACATGGCACAGAGGAGCGACACGACGGAGAGGAGCGACACGGAGAGGAGCGACACGACGGAGAGGAGCAACACGACGGAGAGGAGCGACACGGAGAGGAGCGACACGACGGAGAGGAGCGACACGACGGAGAGGAGCGACGCGACGGAGAGCAGCGACATGAAAGATTCCAGGATCTTCTCTCATGGTCTCTGTGTGACAATGTAAATACGATACGAAATAAAGCGATTATTCAGTTCTAAACACATTGTGTCCCGGGAGAACCTGCCCT
Organism: Leptobrachium leishanense; assembly: GCA_009667805.1. Classification (NCBI taxonomy): domain Eukaryota; kingdom Metazoa; phylum Chordata; class Amphibia; order Anura; family Megophryidae; genus Leptobrachium; species Leptobrachium leishanense. Next base: position 3,556,383 of record CM019070.1, on the reverse strand, counting down.
GGTAATGTACTTCATGATGAGAATCCTAGAATTAGTGGAGCCCCCCCTTGGTCAGACCGCATGATGACCTGCAGTGACGCGATCCCGGGAAGTGAAGAGTTAAAGGAGCAGCTCGCTCTCCGTCAGTCCAGTTATCACTTGTTTGGAATAGTTTGTTGGAAATTACGCTTAGTGCCTGCGTCACAGCTGAGGAATGTCACGCGGGAGATTGGTGTTGGTGATATGTGGTTGGGTGGTATACGGTTAGAACATGTTGATTTTACGCAGAGACTGCCCGGTCCTCCTCCTGCAAAAAACCGGGACATTACTGATATGTGTGGTATGTCAGGAGCAAGAAGGAACGAAATAAAGGCAAGCGATTAATCCGGGAAATACGTGTTGCTTTATGAAAAGTGATCCAACCCAAGACAGAACAAAAAGAACCAACCCAGATCCATGTCCGAGATCGGCGTGATCCATCCTGATCCCTGACATAAAGAACTGACCTGGCTCCATGTCTGAGATCTGAGTGATCAATCCTGATCCCTGACATAGACATGGAGCCAGGTCGGTTCTTTGAGATCTGAGTGATCTATCCTGATCCCTGACATAAAGAACCGACCTGGCTCCATGTCTGAGATCTGAGTGATCCATCCTGATCCCTGACATAAAGAACCGACCTGGCTCCATGTCTGAGATCTGAGTGATCCATCCGGATCCCTGACATAAAGAACCGACCTGGCTCCATGTCTGAGATCTGAGTGATCCATCCTGATCCCTGACATAAAGAACCGACCTGGCTCCATGTCTGAGATCTGAGTGATCCATCCTGATCCCTGACATAAAGAACCGACCTGGCTCCATGTCTGAGATCTGAGTGATCCATCCTGGCTTCTGCCTCCATTTCTAAGCTCTGAGTAATCCATACAGAATGAAAAGCTCCATGTCTGATCTCGGAGTGATCCAACATCAAGAACCGATCCAGTTCCATAATTGATCCAACCTAATACAGAACAAAAAGCTCTGTCTGATTCAACATAAAATGCTCCAGTGATCCAGTAGGAGTCTCAAAAGGAATCCAAGAACAACAGGAGACTGCCTAGGGATGAGCTGTTCGGGTTCGGACGGTTCGGAGTTCGACCCGAACTTTGGCAGTTCGAAAGTTTGCGAATGTCGAACTTTTTGGGCCTGTTCAGTTCGGGTTCGAAAAAAAAAGAAATTTTGAAAAAAGTATAGAAAATGCTTAAAAAAAAATCCTAAAGAAATCTAGAAATAAAGAGACTCTTTACTGCAGAATATTATAAGCAACGGTTTATTAGATATTGAATTAAAAACTAATGTGTACGTGGAAAGATTATCAACTCTAAATGACCTCTGTTCACAAACGGGCATAACACCAGGTGTTTTTAGTCTGGTAATCAATTTGATACATTGTACAATATACTGATGGTGGGGTGGTGTCTGCTTCTGATTGAGATTTGAGAATTAATTTCCCTAAAACATCCTAATATGCTGCATTTAACTGGTGTTTGAAAAAAATCTAAAGCAATGTTATTTTTCACCTCGGGATTAAACATTCACAGGGTTATTCAGAGAGCGGTGAAAAGCAGGAGAATAACTGGAGAAGTTAAAATTCTAGGTCAAAATAGCCAAACCAGAAAAATTCTCCCATTTATCTCACGTTCCAAATCGGCTATTTGGTCTAGATTGTTCTCTTCTCTTGCCAGTTCTCCTGGCTTTCACCTCTCTCTCAGGGTTGTTCAGAGAAAGGTGAAAACCAGGAGAATGGCAGGTAAAGAGAACAATCTGGACCAAATAGCCGATTTGGAAAGTGAGATAAGGCTAGGGTCAGACACTAGCATTTTTTGCAGCGACCGTCAAAAAGTGCGTCCGAACGCATTGCCGTATTTTTTCACGGATTGCGCGAAAACGGTCATACGATGCGCATTTTTGGGCGTGATTTTTTACGGATCCAAACCAGGAAACTTTGAGTGTCTGGACGTTATGTTGGCCGGACATGAGCAGGGTCTGACGTCTCCAAATCACGCACACACGCCGCTAGTGGACGCAGCGCACTCTGTACGTCCGTACTAGCGGTTCTGCGTTCTCGAAAAAAATGCGTTCATTTTCCACTTGCATTGCGCAGCCGGACTTTCGTGCGACCGTACTTCGTATATTGGCCGTCATTGCCCGTCATTTGCTGCTAGTGTGGCCGTGATTAAGTGCGCCTAAACGCACGTTAAAAATTCGCTAGTCTGACCCTAGCCTAAATGGGAGAATTTTTCTGGTTTGGCTATTTTGACCTAGAATTTTCCATTCTCCAGTCATTCTCCTGCTCTTCACCGCTCTCTGAATAACCCTGACAGGTTTATTCAGAGAAAGGTGAAACTCAGGAGAATGACTGGAGAATGGAAAATTCTAGGTCAAAATAGCCGAACCAGAAAAATTCTCCCATTTATCTCACTTTCCAAATCGGCTTTTTGGTCTAGAAGTTTCCATTCTCCTGCTTTTCACCGCCAAAAAATCAGTAAACTTTTTCTGCGTGTCCGAAAATGTCTCTCTTTTCATACAGGCTGCCGCCCAAGCAGTTGTTTATGGATAGATTAAAGGAAAAGCATTTACCGTCATTTGAAATGTCATTTTTTGGTTTTTTAATGTTTCTATACATCCTAGAAATCCGCCACTTCACGGGCAGGTTATGGGGACCTCCTAGGCACGATATTTGAAGGAATTTTTCATTTTTATTTTTAACCCTTATTTCATGGAAAACTCACTGTCCCTTTAAAAAACGTTTTTTTTTTTACTTTTTGTCCTTGTTTCCTGTCCCCCAGGGCACTACCCGGACCCCCATACACCTTTTATGGCAATATGTAGCATATATGCCTCTTGGAGGGCACTCTCCAAAAAAAACAAATTTTCAGCCCCATTGACTTGCATGGGGTTCGGGTTCGGTCCGAACAAATGGGAAGTTCGGGTTTGGGCTCGAACCGAACTCGGGGAGTGTTCGGCTCATCCCTACTGCTGACCAGACTCGCTCTCATCGGGAGTTTAATAACCATATTGGGTATGAGGTTTAGGTGGCACGCCAGATGGTGACCTGACCATGGAAGTGGGTACTGGATACATGCAGAGATGACATAATGAGGATAAAATAACCAAGAGATAACGGATGACGATTAGACGCTTCTTCTCTCAGCCAAACCCACAACAACTGCAAAAGGATACAGAAACTGAAGGACCAACATGAAGCCCAGAACAAAGCATGTTCTACCAAAATACACAATGGATATCCAGCAGCGGGTGACTGGCATCAGTCTAATAAAGGGCCCGAGCAGGCAGGAGGGCCCAGGCTCGGTGTTAAAGATGTGCAGGGAAGGCTGGATCCCATTAATCTAGGAACTAGAATCTGATGGACAACTTGAGTCCTGCGTCAAGGACATGGAGCTACAGCTCTTATTGCGATCTGTCAACTAGGTTAGTCTAGAAATAATGGGGATCCCTACATATTGGTTCATTTGGGTGCAAACTACTCAGCGTACGCTACCAAGGGCAGCCTGGTATTGCAGCAGCTGCCCTTGGAAAATTACGCTGACTAGTCTGCACCCAAATGAACCACCAAGTAAGGAGCCACAGTATTCCTAGGAGGGTCCATTGTCCAATGCCCAGGGTAGACATGTGATCAAATGGTGCCAATCTCTTCACCGGTTAAAAGGAATCCACTGAAGATCAGCAGAAAACCAAAGAAATCAGACACCAAAAAAGGGACAGATGCTCAGCCTTGAGGAGTCACCACCATGTTTTGTGGACACATTGATAGCAGAACTTGGAGAAGGTCAGGAGACAGAAGTGTGATAAGATCATACACGGGCTGGTAGAAACACATCGCAGTGACCTGCTCAGTCACAGAAACGTAAAGGAACACAAGTTTGTTCATGAAGACCTATGGAAGGTGGTACGTGTCCAAATCTGTTGAGTCATGGCCGATGCATGGAGCCTTTCTCTCATTTATAAACCACTGGACGTCAGCATTTTTCATTCACCCTCCAGTGATCATCAACAAGGACACTATGGCCCATGTGACGACTCTGAGCAGGATTCTGTATAAATGGGACGCTTTGAGAATTATAATTCCTCTTTTCCTCCCCTCCCCCACTTGGCTTCTGACAGGACTTGTTTTTATTTTTGCAGTGTGATCGCGTAATGTCTTGTGTTGTGTCATTGTGTACTACAATTCATCACCTCTGCAGCCTGTCACCGGCCCATCGCCTCCACGGCCTGTCACCGGCCCATCGCCTCCAGGGCCTGTCACCGGCCCATCGCCTCCATGGCCTGTCACCGATCCAGCGCCTCCATGGCCTGTCACCGGCCCATCGCCTCCACGGCCTGTCACCGGCCCATCGCCTCCAGGGCCTGTCACCGGCCCATCGCCTCCATGGCCTGTCACCGGCCCATCGCCTCCATGGCCTGTCACCGATCCAGCGCCTCCATGGCCTGTCACCGATCCAGCGCCTCCATGGCTGGTCACGATCCAGCGCCTCCAGGGCCTGTCCGATCCAGCGCCTCCACGGCCTGTACCGGCCCCATCGCCTCCACGGCCTGTCACCGGCCCAGTCGCCTCCATGGCCTGTCACCGATCCAGCGCCTCCATGGCGCTGTCAGATCCAGCGCCTCCAGGGCCTGTCACCGATCCAGCGCCTCCAGGGCCTGTCACCGGCCCATCGCCTCCACGGCCTGTCACCGGCCCATCGCCTCCACGGCCTGTCACCGGCCCATCGCCTCCATGGCCTGTCACCGATCCAGCGCCTCCATGGCCTGTCACCGATCCAGCGCCTCCATGGCCTGTCACCGATCCAGCGCCTCCATGGCCTGTCACCGATCCAGCGCCTCCAGGGCCTGTCACCGATCCAGCGCCTCCAGGGCCTGTCACCGGCCCATCGCCTCCACGGCCTGTCACCGACCCATCGCCTCCATGGCCTGTCACCGATCCAGCGCCTCCATGGCCTGTCACCGATCCAGCGCCTCCATGGCCTGTCACCGATACAGCGCCTCCAGGGCCTGTCACCGATCCAGCGCCTCCATGGCCTGTCACCGATCCATCGCCTCCAGGGCCTGTCACCGGCCCATCGCCTCCACGGCCTGTCACCGGCCCATCGCCTCCATGGCCTGTCACCGATCCAGCGCCTCCATGGCCTGTCACCGATCCAGCGCCTCAACAGCCCTTTACCTTGATGGCCCGTCACTGTCCCATCACCTCCACGGCCTCTCACCGGCCCGTTGCTGTCACCATGGAAACGACCGGTAGTCTTTTTTGGGGATATTATCGTGCTTTGCAGTGAGCTGGACGTTGAGCCCTGGATCCCGTGACACGCGATCGTGTCCAAAGAATTCGGAGAGTTATAAAACGCACACAATGTACAGAACGTGTTCTCCATAAAGAAAAGTAAATATTTAAAGTTGAGATGTTTATCCCGGGGCTCGTGTCTCTGCTCACTCTCCTATCCAAATAAATCCTTTGCCCCCCGTCCTGTCGGGTGCTGGCATTCCTTCCAAGGGCGTTTAATTATCTCTTATATACCGTCTCTCGCTCAGCGCACTCGCCGAAAACACGCACGCCTTAACGATTTATCATTAGTATAAACATGGAGGAAGCGCTGGTCCTGCTCACGTTCTAACTTGTCATGTACCCTCACCGAGAACACGTTATGCCTCCACAAGGTGCTATGGGGAATGGTCTGAGGACCCCAGGTCCCTAAAGCTCAGCGGTGAATCGATGTGTGGCCTAGTGACCCATAGGAGTTTGGATGGGTTATTAGGTTTGCATCCCGGACAGCATGTAACCCAGCTCCCGGACAAAACCCAGTTAAGCAAAGAAACCCCTAATCAGAGAGGCTGGTCCTTAGAATGGCCAGTAATAAACTGAATAAAAAATATGAACAAGGACAATAAAAGTTCTGAACCCACAGGGAAAAGAGTAAGAGCGCAGAACAAATACTAAGCCAGAGGTCAGTACCTGGAATCAGTATAATAACCATAGAGGGAATATAGAGAAAAACCAAAGACCAGATACTAAAGCCAGGGTCAGTATTAGGGATGTGCGTTTCGGAATTTCTGAATTTTCACGAAATTTCCCGATTCGTGTTTTCGGATGCGGCCGATTTTCCGAAAATTTTTAGATCCGAAAATGGCAGATCCGAAAATTTTCCGAGCCGAAACGAAATATTTTCGAATGTACTTGAAATGTGTCAAATCGAAATTTATTGCTTTGAAACGAGGAGAACAGACGTTCCGAAAAAACGAAAATTTTCGAAAATACGAAAAGTCGATACAAAAACGAGCTAAGTGACACGAAAATACGAAAAATGGTAATACGAAAAGTCGATACAAAAAATGCGCTAAGTGACACGAAAATACGAAAAATGGTCGAAATTCCAAAAAAAAAAATGTACACGGAAAACGAGTCGAGCCGAACCGAATCGAAACAGAAATCGGTCGAAACGAGCCGAATTGAAAAGTTTAAAAATCCGAAAAAAATCGAACCGAAAAAATATCGGTGCACAAGCCTAGTCAGTATCCAGAATCAATATAAACCAAACAGGGACACGAGCAGAAACCAGAACCGAGTATACTTCACGAGGGGTCAAACCGAAGGATCAGATATATTCAGGAACACGCTGAAGCAGTGGCAGAAGTACCAGGGTCGCAGCGGTCGCACTTGCGACCGGGCCCTGGCATTCCACCACTGGAGGGGGGCCCAGGCAGCCACAGACAGCTCTTCAATTCGCTGGCAGATTCCGGCAATCAGTGCCGGAATCTGGGAGCAGCGCCGCCGGTATGAAGCTTGGCCGTTCGCCTGGGATGGGAACCACCTGACCAGTGCACGAGATCACGGAATTCACGTGAACTCTGTAAACTCGCGAGAACGCGGCTGCGCTGGTCAGGTGTTCCCGGCGAGCGGCCAAGCTGCATGCCGGCGGCCGCTCGTAGGAAGAACGGCCGGCGGGTACTCAGAGCGGCTGTGGAGGGGCCTGGCAGCAGAGGAGGTGAGTGCTGGGGCCAAATATATCCACGTGAGCTGGGGCAAATATATATATCCACATGAGCTGGGGCAAATATATATATCCACATGAGCTGGGGGCAATATATCCATGTGAGCTGGGGGCAATATATATATCCACATGAGCTGGGGCAATATATATATCCACATGAGCTGGGGGCAATATATATATCCACATGAGCTGGGGGCAATATATATATCCACATGAGCTGGAGTCAATATATATACAGTATATCCACATGAGCTGGGGGCAATATATTATCCACGTGAGCTGGGGGCAATATATCCATGTGAGCTGGGGGCAATATATCCATGTGAGCTGGGGTCAATATATCCATGTGAGCTGGGGTCAATATATCCATGTGAGCTGGGGGCTATATATCCATGTGAGCTGGGGGCTATATATCCATGTGAGCTGGGGGCTATATATCTATATATATCCACAATAGCTGGGGTCAATATATATATCCACATGAGCTGGAGGCAATATATATATCCACATGAGCTGGAGGCAATATATATATATCCACATGAGCTGGGGGCAATATATATATCCACATGAGCTGGGGCAATATATTTATTTATAAAAGGATTTTACCAGGAAGGATACATTGAGATTTTTCTCGTTTTCAAGTATTTCCTGGGTTCAAGAACATTGAAGTGTTACAGAAATACAAAGTAGTAAAATGCAAGATATTAACACAAAACAAATATACAGATTATTTCCTACATATTTATTTTCTGTTAAAATCATTATGTTACATGTTTACAGGCGCATTCTGTATATAAATCACTGTGTTACATGTTTACAGGTGCATTCCATATTGAGGTATGTGAATATGGAGCTCTTAAGGGACTTTAGACTGGGGGAAGATTTGATGGTGTCTGGGAGGTTATTCCATATTTGCGGTGCTCTGTAGGAAAATGAGGATTGAGCCACTTTCTTTTTGTATTGTGGTATTGCAAGTAAGGTGCTGGTCCTGGATCTGAGGTTATAGGATGAGGGAACTGCTGAGGGAAGCAGTCTATTCAGGTAGGGCGGTAGCTTCCCAGAAAAGCTCTTAAATACCAGGTTGGAAAGGTGAAGGGTGCGTCTAGATTCCAGCGATGGACGGTTTAGTTCTTTTAACATGTCACAATGGTGGGTCATGTAGTTATATTGTAGCACAAAGGGGCAGAATGAGTAATACAATGTGGTAAGTTTATGAAGGTGTGTTTGTGGGGCGGCTGCATACACTACATCTCTGTATTCAATAGCCGGCATAAGCATTTGTTGTACAATCTGCTTTGTTACCGCGGGACTTGTTTCTGTACAGGGCACCTAGTTTGGGGTAAAGTTTAGATGAGAGTTTTTCGATGTGGGGCCAAAAGGATAGATTTTGGTCTAACCACATACCTAGATATTTGAGAGAAGTGACTGTGGTCAGCGTGTCATTTGATTTTGTGCCAACACATAAATGGGGTGTTTGCAATTTGTATAGTTCCACATGAGCTGGGGGCAATATATATATATCCACAGGAGCTGGGGGCAATACTATCTTTTTTATATTGCAGGGAAAAAAGTAAAAATATAGATCTTTTTTTGGGGGGAGGAGGGGGGCCCCTTCATGGATTCTTGCACCGGGGCCCTCGGGTTTCTAGTTACGCCACTGCGCTGAGGGGTCACTGGAAACCACGGCAGGGCCCAGAGCTCGGTCACACGCTATTTAAAGACCGCCTAGATCTCTGATCAGGTGCAGAATGCCAGAGGACAAGCGTCCAGTACTGCGCCCTCTCTGCCCAGGAGGCCTAACTGCAGCACAAGCAGGTCCAGCACCACTAGCTAGAATGACAGTGTGACCGTATGCGTATTCTTCCATTGTGATACATTGTAATCCACCAACTGCCGCGATCATCCTTCCTCACTATCTCCTGATCACAGACTGGAGAACCCATAGCAGCCACGTCTACAAATCAATCCAAACGCGTCTTCAGGGAATGAGCAGGCGCACGTCCGAGTGACCCACATAGCTTCACCTTGAGGAGGTAAAAGTACACCCTCAGAGCATGGTTCAACAGGGTGCAACAGGGAGGATTAAAAAACAAATTGTACATTGGGGTGCACAGACTCAAGGGGTCACATCCTGGAGCTATGGCCTCATACAAATAAATCAGAAAAATCTCAAATAAATAGGATAATACTTTTCCCAACACGATATAAAATCCATGTAGGAGTCATTGTGGCACGATGGGGGTCACGCCAAGCAGTGCATCAATGCGCCCCTGGTTGCTTCTCCACCTGGGGGGTTACTTTGCTTCATCCCGAGGCCGTTCTTTCTGGATTCAATTTATTCAAGTTTTGTTTTTAACTTTTATTAAAAATTAAGGCGGAGCCAAAATGAAATTAAAATCCACAAACTACAAGAAATAATATAAATCATTACAAAAACATCTACATGCCCAAAAAAATCAGAAATCGGCGTCACCGTCGGAGCTCAGACTCCCCGTGTGCAGCAAGGAACTGTGGGTAGGTGTCACGGATCCCCCTGATACTAGAATGGTGGTCCCTATACGCAGGACACTCTCTACCCTTCCGATCCTTAGAGTGGTCGGCACGACTAGACAGACTACTAGAATGGCAGTACAGAGCACATACAAGAGAGACGTCACGGATCCCTCTGCTTATCTGACTAGTGGTCCCTAGACGCAGGACACTCTCTACCCTTCCGATCCTTAGATTGGTCGGCACGACTAGACGGACATAGAATGATACACAAGGACTTAGAATAATTAGCTCTTCCCAAGACCCTAACAACACAAAGGGTAGTCTGATGTGTGCTTAGGGTGCCACACAGACTGACCTCAATACCAGAAATAGAAGAGTTAATGCCAATACCAGGGGTTACGCACAGAATGGTTCGTTCGCCAATGCCAGGGGTCATACACAGAATCGTTAGTTTGCCAATGCCAAGGGTCATGCACAGAATCGTTAGTTTGCCAATGCCAAGGGTCATGCACAGAATCGTTAGTTTGCCAATGCCAAGGGTCATACACAGAATCGTTAGTTTTCAATGCCAAGGGTCATACACAGAATCGTTAGTTTGCCAATGCCAAGGGTCATACACAGAATCGTTAGTTTGCCAATGCCAGGGTCATACACAGAATCGTTAGTTTGCCAATGCCAAGGGTCATACACAGAATCGTTAGTTTGCCAAAATATACAAGAGCTCTGCGGGAAGTAACTACCACGTCAGGGCATCGGCGTCTCTGTGAGTCTGGGCTTTAAACCCGGCGGGTCCGCGTCTCCCCGCCAGGCCCCGCCCCCCGGCGTCCCACGTGTGCGGAAGCGACCGCAATATCACTCGGCGCCTGGCCAGCGAGCAGCGAGGAAGCTGCTGCCAGGCGCCGGGGGGTGCGGGGGCCACCGTGACAGAACCCCCCCCTCTACGGGCGGCCACTGGACGACCCCCAGGAGCGCGGGGATGAGCCAAATAGAAAGCCCTCACCAACCGAGGAGCATGAACCTCAGTAGCCGGGAGCCAAGAGCGATCCTCTGGACCGTAGCCCACCCAGTCAACCAAGTACTGAAGGACCCCCCTAGAAACCCTGGCGTCCAGAATGGCCTCAACTTCAAACTCCTCCTCGCCCTCCACAGAGACAGGAGGAGGGGGGGACACGGACCCTGGTGTACCGATTGCACAAGAGTGGTTTTAAAAGGCTCACGTGGAACACATTGTGTATCCTGATATGGGAGGGCAGTGCCAAAGCATAGGAGACCGGATTGATTCGCCGCAGAATCTTATAGGGCCCTATGTATCTGGTGCCAGTTTCATAGAGGGTACTAAGAGCTTGATGTTCCGTGAAGAAGAAGCCAAACCCTGTCCCCAACTTGATACACGGGTGCCGGCCTCCTGTGTCTGTCGGCCTTGATCTTCTGGATACCACTGCTATCCTCCAGTGCCCTTTTAACCCTTCCCCAAGTTTCTTTCAATGACGCTAAATGCTCATCCAGAGCAGGAATCGCGGTATCAGGAAACGTAGCAGGGAGCACGGGAGGATCAAAACCGTAAACAGTGAAGAAAGGGGAATGTCCTGTGGCTTCGCTCACTGCACTGTTCAAGGCATACTCTGCCCACGGTATCAGGTCTGACCAGTTATCTTGTCGTTCGATATAAAGCACCTGAGATATTTCTCTATATTTTGATTGGCTCGTTCTGCTGCTCCGTTGGTCTGGGGGTGATAGGCCGAAGAGAAGGATAGGTCTATCCCCACATTCTTGCAAAACCCTTTCCAGAATCTGGAGACGAATTGGGTCCCCCTATCAGAGACAATCCCAAGAGGAATACCGTGTATGCGGACCACATTGGTAATGAAAATGGGCACCAGTTCGGCTGCCGAAGGAAGTTTCCGAAGAGGAACATAGTGACCCATTTTGGAGAATCGATCAATGACCGTGAGTATTACAGTATTCCCTTTTGACTCGGGTAACTCTACTATAAAATCCATAGCTAAATGCGACCATGGTCGTTCGGGGATTGGCAGAGGCTGGAGTAAACCAATGGGCGCTGTTTTGGACTTTTATGTCTTGTGCACACCTCGCACACGGTTATGTAATCTTTAACATCAGCGCACCGTGGGAGGAGTTTACGTATACTAGACACTGTTTTGGTGATCCCCATATGCCCAGAGGTTTTGTTATCATGATAAAGTTTCAGTACTTCTTCTCTTTCGTTCTCAGGTACAAAGAGTTTCGCAGGAGGTCTCCCCCCAGGAGCTGTACCCTGGGCGGTCTGCAATCTTAACATCAGAGGAGACGAGACACTAATCGTGGTAAGGGCTATAATTCTTTCCTGGGGTACAATGGGATGCTGATCTTGGATGTTATGTTCGTAGGATTCGTATTGTCTTGACAATGCGTCTGCTTTAATGTTTCTTGACCCAGGTCTATATGTGAGGACGAAATTAAAGCTTGAAAGAAACAACGACCATCTCGCTTGTCTGGCATTTAACCGTTTAGCGTCTCCAATGTACGTAAGATTCTTATGATCGGTTATGATGACAATGGGGTCCCTAGACCCCTCCAATAAGTATCTCCATTCCGTCAAGGCTGCGATAACTGCTAACAACTCTCTATTTCCGATATCATAGTTCCTCTCTGCCGGGGACAACTTTCGGGAATAGAAGCCGCATGGATGCAAGGGTTTGTCGGGTGCCTCCCTTGGGACAAGACTGCACCAAGACCTAGCTCGGAGGCGTCAACTTCAACCTGGAAAGGCAGAGCCGGATCTGGATGTCGGAGAACAGGGGCAGTTGTGAAAGCCTGTTTAAGTGCCTCAAAGGCTTGACTGGCCTGGGGTGTCCATTTCTGATTCGCCACCCCTTTTTTAGTCATAGCCGTGAGGGGAGCTACCAAGGCCGAAAAGTTTTTAATGAACCTCCGGTAGTAATTAGTAAACCCCAGAAACCTCTGGATGGCTTTAAGCCCTTGGGTAAAGGCCAGTCAAGAATCGCTGAGAGTTTTGTAGGATCCATTTGGAAACCCTCAGGGGTTATTATATACCCAAGGAAGTGCACTGTCTCTATGTCGAATAAGCATTTCTCTAGTTTACAATATAACCCAGCCTCAATAATCTCTTCAACACTTGTTGCACATGGACGTGATGGGTGTCCTTATCAGGAGAGTATATCAGGATGTCGTCCAGATATACTATAACGAACGTTTGCAGAAAGTCCCGTAGGGTGTCGTTTATGAGGTCCTGAAAAACGGCTGGCGCGTTACATAATCCAAAGGGCATCACTAGGTATTCATAATGCCCGCTACGTGTATTAAAAGCCGTTTTCCATTCATGCCCCTTCTTAACCCTGACCAGGTTGTACGCTCCGCGTAAATCAAGCTTCGTATAAATACGGGCCCCTTTTAATCGGTCGAACAATTCTGTTATAAGAGGTATTGGATATGCATTTCTTATGGTAATCCTATTCAAACCTCTATAATCGATGCAAGGTCGCAGGTCACCCTCTTTTTTGGAAACGAAAAAGAAACCTGCTCCTGCCGGAGAGGAGGATCGTCTGATAAATCCTCGCTCTAGATTCTCCCTTATATATTCCTCCATAATGTCGTTTTCCTTTTGTGACAAAGGGTATACGTGTCCTCTAGGAGGCATAGTACCAGGGAGCAACTCTATAGCACAGTCATAAGGACGATGCGGTGGTAGGACCTCAGTCCTGGTTTTAGAGAACACCTCCTTTAGCGCCATATAACATTCAGGGACTTCGGTGGACAAAGGAGGTGCTGTAGCAATATTGAGGCTACCAATCACATCAACCCTGCCCAGGCACTTTGACTGGCAACTAGGACCCCAACACTTTATATCTCGCTGGGCCCAATCAATCACCGGGTTATGCTCTATTAACCATGGGAACCCAAGAACGACAGGACATGAGGGAGAGTCGATAATCTGGAATCGTATGGTTTCACGGTGCAGAACTCCCGTAGTCATGCATACATCAATAGTGTCGTGAGTGATATGGGGACATGACAGGGGTTTTCCGTCTATGGCTTCCACCATTAGAGGCCTCTCCTTTAGAACCAGAGGTAAGAGGTTTTTGGCGGCAAAACATCTGTCCATAAAATTACCTGAGGCTCCAGAGTCTAGGAATGCCTCAGTCTCGAGGTGAACCCCCTCCCAGGTGAGGGAGATGGGTACCAGAATCCGGTTTTTTTTTTTCATCGTCCACAAAGGAGGCATACAGAGAACCGATAACCTGGGTATTGGCTGTTCTTTGACCTGATTTGTTAGTCTCACCCCTGCTACCCCTGGGTCTCTGAGGACATTGAAGGCGGAAATGATCTGCCCCGGCACAATAAAAGCAGAGCCCCCTTTCTTTTCTGTGAGCTCTTTCTGCCTCTGAAATACCCGTTTTTCCTATCTGCATGGGTTCAACGGCCGGTACATCAGTCTTTGCGGTCTCCGGGTTGCCTGATGTAGTGGTGTGTCTGGGTACTAGGGGCAAAGGAGGCAGGACCCGTCTGGGTCTATCTCTGGGGTGTCTCCTTTCCCTAATTTGATCGTCCATGGCAATGCAGAAATCAACCAAATGATCCAGATGTTCTGGTAATTTTAAGGAGCCAACTCAAACATAAAAGCCTCGTTCAGGCCTTCGGTAAAGGCTAGGGTTAAAACGTCGTTCGGCCAGTGTACCTCAGAAGACAAAGTCTTAAACTCTATGGCATAGTCGGAGACCCTCCTATTACCCTGTTTGATGTGAAACAGGGATCTACCCGCATTGGTAGCCCTTCTAGAGGGATCGAAGGTACGCTTTAACTCGGAGGTAAAAACCCTCATAGTCATAAATGATGGGTTTCTTATTCTCCCACAAGGGCGTGGCCCATAATAAAGCTTTTTCGGTTAGATGATTAATCAGATAGCCTACTTTGGCTTTATCGGACATACAGGACCCTGGATTGTTCTCGAACAAGATCTCGAGTTGGGTCAGAAAGCCCCGGCATAAGTTTGGTGTTCCATCATAGCGTACGGTGCCTTCATACTGAGCCTACATCCCTCGAGCGGGCCGAACTGACCCTAGGCACTACTGGGTCTGGAGGGCTTGCAGTTCCAGAACTGGATCGATTTAACAGGGTCTGCAGGGCAAGAGCAATCTGGTCCATTCTATGGTCCTGCTCTTCTTGTCTGGCTGCAATACGTGTCAACTGATTAGAGAGGTCTGCGGGATCCATTGGCCCTGACGTAATGTCACGGATCCCCCTGATACTAGAATGGTGGTCCCTATACGCAGGACACTCTCTACCCTTCCGATCCTTAGAGTGGTCGGCACGACTAGACAGACTACTAGAATGGCAGTACAGAGCACATACAAGAGAGACGTCACGGATCCCTCTGCTTATCTGACTAGTGGTCCCTAGACGCAGGACACTCTCTACCCTTCCGATCCTTAGATTGGTCGGCACGACTAGACGGACATAGAATGATACACAAGGACTTAGAATAATTAGCTCTTCCCAAGACCCTAACAACACAAGGGGTAGTCTGATGTGTGCTTAGGGTGCCACACAGACTGACCTCAATACCAGAAATAGAAGAGTTAATGCCAATACCAGGGGTTACGCACAGAATGGTTCGTTCGCCAATGCCAGGGTCATACACAGAATCGTTAGTTCGCCAATGCCAGGGGTCATACACAGAATCGTTAGTTTGCCAATGCCAAGGGTCATACACAGAATCGTTAGTTTGCCAAAATATACAAGAGCTCTGCGGGAAGTAACTACCACGTCAGGCATCGGCGTCTCTGTGGAGTCTGGGCTTTAAACCGGCGGGTCCGCGTCTCCCCGCCAGGCCCCGCCCCCCGGCGTCCCACGTGTGCGGAAGCGACCGCAATATCACTGCTGGGCCAGCGAGCAGCGAGGAAGCTGCCAGGCGCCGGGGGGTGCGGGGGCCACCGTGACAGTAGGGCAAGCAAATTAAGTCCACAATGTTTGGCTTCTTTGCATCAAACAAAAATAAATCTACACCAAGATACACGCATGACAGGAGAGAGAAGCATTCCTTGTGATGCCGTCACGGAGTCTGGCGAGGAGCAGATCACTGGAATTGTTGCTCCTGTGTTAGGTATCAGGGTGTGATGGTACCTTGTCCTGGAGGTTAGAAACATCCACCATAATGAAGCATAACACAAGATTTTACACTTTATGGAATGTATTCCAGGTTTCTGGTCCCATGGTGGAATGATCCAAGTGAAGCTGGAGGCTAGCGTTCATCCAGTAGACCTTGGACTCTTGGTGAAGATCTCACACGGTCAGTCTGTCTTTTGTCCTGGATGAGAAAGGCTAGAGATGATATTCTCCTGGTGCATTGTCACCTTTACCCCTGAGATCACTCGTATACCATAGTCTCCAGGCTGGTCCACACTCCTGGCTGCTGGTGACCGTTGGGGTTTGGCTCCTTTGGTGGGAGATGCCTCGGCTATCATTGGCTTGGTTGGGCCTGATTGAGGATATCATTCCACCATTAGGTAACCCTGCAGGTTTTGGTTCCTCGGGTGTCACTGTTGTTGACCAGTTGCCTGGCAGTGTCCTCTGCTTGGTGACATAGTCTTGTTGGTTTAATTAAAAGGCAGGGACAGGTCACTGCCTGCACAGGCCATTAAACAGATAGGAACCCAAGCAGAGCATGACATGTCTTTTGATGCTGGGCCAAGATGACTTGATGGAAAGACGGCAGCTCCTGTAACATAACACACCGCGCGCGTCTGGAAAACAAATGAAATGTAGATTTATTCCCATTCGCTGCTTTTCTATCCGCAGAGTTTAGCAGGATTTCATGCAAACCCAGTGCTTTCCTCGTTTTCGGGATGGGATCCTTTTCACGGCCGGCGCTGTTGGGACGTTCTCTGCTGAATCTCTTGGTTGTGTTAGTTGGAGATGGTTAAAACGCGGTGATGTCATATGTTCCCACCATGGCACGCTGCCAGCATGGAAGGTCACGCGAGTACTGAGCTCCAGCTACAACTCCAGAAATTAAAAAGCAGAAGAATAGCGGAGAAGACGGCGCGTTGCGACTCGCGCGGCTCCGCACATGGGATTCATTGTTCCGGTGAAATCAGGCCAACTCTTTGTTTTTAATCTTTTTGGAATATTTTTTCTGTTGGCGCTTTCACGGAACGCTCTGTCCTGGAGACGCGCACAATGCTGACATCACAGCGTCTCTGACAGACTGGGGGGCTATGGCCAAACCCCAATATCCTCCAGCCTGGAGACGAGGTCTATATGTAAAGAGCAGCAAAACATCTGGTGCGGCTAAGGATCTCCTCACGTGACTCGCTCACACACAATGGGCTCTATCCCAAAATTGCTGCAAACTTACCAGAGCCATTACATTCTATGGAGGTGTTAAGTTTGGATCATCTGTGGAATATTGCGCGATGTCTTTCATGTTCTATGTTTTGTTCTACAGTGAGAGACATACAGGGTTAATCAGAAAGAGCTGATCTGGCACCGAACAATGAATTTCCCCGTACGGTGACATTTCATGGCCATTCGGCTATTCAGAAAGCAGGCTGACAAATATTGTTGAATTGCCAGTGGAATACGGTGCCTGTTCAGAGGCAGTGAAATACGGTGCCTGTTCGGCGGCAGAGAAATACGGTGCCTGTTCGGCAGTAGTGAAATACGGTGCCTGTTCGGCGGCTGTGAAATCCCCCATAGAGAAGCAATGGTTAATCTATTCACATTGAACAGCAGAGAAATGTCAGTGAAATGCCCTGATGTTCAGTGGTTTCATTCGGCAGGTTTAATCAGGCGAATCCCAATGTTATGTACATTGACTCTGGATTCAGCTGGTTTTACCCAATTCTGACCCAGCCGCTTAAAGCGGAAGGCAGTTGCCGCATATAATTCACCCCGAGCTCGTCATTCTGCGCAGCCTCTGACCTGCAGAACTCGTCTCCCCAATGCCTCACCCGTAGGCGACTTGTGTATTGCACTCCAGCTGGCCAGACCTTCCGCAGCGGTGACTTCAACCACCACCGTTCCTGGGCAGACATTTCTTGACTGTTGATCTCAGGATGTCCAGGAGCAAAGAAGAATAGCCCCTCCCCTCTGTGACCTTATAAAGAGGTCTGCCCCTCCCCTCTGTGACCTTATAAAGAGGTCTGCCCCCCTCTGTGACCTTATTAAGAGGTCTGCCCCTCCCCTCTGACCTTATAAAGAGGTCTGCCCCTCCCCTCTGTGACCTTATAAAGAGGTCTGCCCCTACCCTCTCTGATTGTAACAGGGGGTATGGCGCTCACCCTGGTGTAGCGTTGTTTGGATCCTTAAGGACAGATTTCTTTGATACAGAAAGCAATAAAGACTGTAATACATATAATCCCAAGCCAGGGAGGTAATACAAAATCCTGAATACCACCTCAGCGCCAAATGGTTTCGTCACCAAGAGGTTGTTGAGCAAAAGCACATTAACTCTCTGTAAATAGAGCTCAATAATCTTGGTACATGAAGCACATATAACAGAGGCAAAACCCTTGTATTTGTTCAAGTACACAGAGTGGGAACTCACTGAGTTAAGCAGCCTGCAGGGCAGGTCTACACTCAGAGATTGTCTTTCTGTATAGCAACTTGGTTAACACAGATACTGGAAAGATAATTATATTCAGCAACCTGCAGGGCAGGACTCTAATATGAAACTTGTGGTTAAAGCTGCAACCAGCAGGGACATACAACATATTAGGACTCAAACCAGACAGATGTCAACAGAGACCTAAGGGCGGTATGTGAGTTTCACAACCTGGCGGGCAGACCCCAAAACATAAATCATGCGGTTAAAACATAAACCAGAATCCTGAATAACACACAGAACAAGCACACAAAGGAATAAGCAGGAGAATCGTCAGTATCCAAGCCGGGTAAAAACACATACAGGGCCCTCATACAAGCAAGTCGGTAACTGGTAATCAATAAGCAAAGATACTAGACAGCAGGCGATGCGGGAACTTTACTCCACGTCAGGGCGGGGGAGCAGATCCTCTCGCCCTGCTTTAAAGGCTGGTGGCTCATCATTATGCCAAGCCCCGCCCCCTCATATGCCAATCTGCCAGCTTTAACTACTGGCAACCAGCCAGCCAGTGATGCCACCGGGCAACCCTGACCCCCCAGGAAGCGCCGCAGGGGCCGAAGACGTAACACTGACCTTATAAAGAGGTCTGCCCCTCCCCTCTCTGACCTCAAATACCATTAGGTGCCATAAAGTTCTCCTTGGCCCCAATGGTCACCAGGGTTTCAAGCCTGAATGTCCGGCCCATGACATCAGTCATGTCCCCCTTCCTGATTGGTCCAGGGGGGCCATTCCTTCCGCTCTTAAAAACCCCGGCCTAATACTGGCCACAAAAGCTTACAATCTCTTCTCATACATGTTCCAGGAGGTTATTGAGCCAGAGACATGTTGCTGTATCTGAGTCAGCACCGTGGCGAGGCACCTTCAATTTTACATCCCTGTAGAAAATCCTGGCCACAGCTCGGCGCACGCCCAGTTATTACGCTAGCTACGTGCTGCACACACACCCCGCTGCCTGCACACACACACACACCGCACTGGCTGCACACATACCGCACTGGCTGCACACACACTCGCTACGCCGGCTGCACACACGCCACACTGGCTGCACACACACCGCACTGGCTGCACACACACCGCACTGGCTGCACACACACGCTACGCTAGCTGCACACACACGCCACACTGGCTGCACAAGCCGCGGGTCACATGGTATTGTTATGTCATAACTGTACGCCGTATAATACTGTAAGAATTAAATTCAATGTGTCATCCCAAATTATGCAGAATTACCTAGGAGATCCAGGTGACCTTTGCCCCAGGCGTGTAAGTGGAAGAGAGGCCTCATACCTCCAGGTTCACCCCCCCGGTGACTTCACCTCTCCCAGATAATCAGTTCCAGAGCATGGAAAGGTCCGTGCAATCCGTGTGATGTCATCATGGCCAATAGCATGTTATGTGATTGGTAACACGTGTACCCAAGTTGCGCGCAGTGACCCCACAATCTGGATTTTATCTGATTTTACAAAACGCAGGAGCAAATTAACAGGCGCGTATGGGTGACATCATATGGGGATTACATCATACATACACGGAAACACGCGGTGCTCCCCGCAGGGCTCTGTACATTCATTAAAATGCCAGGATATTGTCCTCAAACACAAACACGTAAGAAAAAGTGAGCGCGCACATTGTAAGCACATAAACCTTACTACACCATAATCCCCAACACGTGTGCACGTACACCATGATCCAAAACCTGTGCACCTACAGCATGATCCAAAACCTGTGCACCTACACCATGATCCAAAACCTGTGCACCTACACCATGATCCAAAACCTGTGCACCTCCATGATCCAAAACCTGTGCACCTACATCATGATCCAAAACCTGTGCTCCTACACCATGATCCAAAACCTGTGCACCTACAGCATGATCCAAAACCTGTGCACCTACACCATGATCCAAAACCTGTGCACCTACACCATGATCCAAAACCTGTGCACCTCCATGATCCAAAACCTGTGCACCTACATCATGATCCAAAACCTGTGCTCCTACACCATGATCCAAAACCTGTGCGCCTACACCATGATCCAAAACCTGTGCACCTACACCATGATCCAAAACCTGTGCTCCTACACCATGATCCAAAACCTGTGTACCTACACCATGATCCAAAACCTGTGCACCTCAACCATGATCCAAAACCTGTGCACCTACACCATGATCCAACCCCTGTGCACCTCCACCATGATCCAAAACCTGTGCACCTCCACCATGATCCAAAACCCGTGCACCTCCACCATGATCCAAAACCCGTGCACCTCCACCATGATCCAAAACCCGTGCACCTCCACCATGATCCAAAACCCGTGCACCTCCACCATGATCCAAAACCTGTGCACCTCCACCATGATCCAAAACCTGTGCACCTCCACCATGATGCAAACCTGTGCAACTCCACCATGATGCAAAACCTGTGCACCGCCACCATGATCCAAAACCTGTGCACCTCCATGATCCAAAACCTGTGCACCTACACCATGATCCAACACCTTTACACCATGATCCAAAACCTGTGCACCTCCACCATGATCCAAAACCTGTGTACCTACACCATGATCCAAAACCTGTGCACCTACACCATGATCCAAAACCTGTGCACCACCATGATCCAAAACCTGTGCACCTCCACCATGATGCAAACCTGTGCAACTCCACCATGATGCAAAACCTGTGCACCGCCACCATGATCCAAAACCTGTGCACCTCCATGATCCAAAACCTGTGCACCTACACCATGATCCAACACCTTTACACCATGATCCAAAACCTGTGCACCTCCATGATCCAAAACCTGTGCACCTACACCATGATCCAAAACCTGTGCACCTCCACCATGATCCAAAACCTGTGCACCTACACCATGATCCAAAACCTGTGCACCTACACCATGATCCAAAACCTGTGCACCTACACCATGATCCAACACCTGTACACCACCATGATCCAAAACCTGTGCAACTCCACCATGATCCAAAACCTGTGCACCTCCATGATCCAAAACCTGTGCACCTACACCATGATCCAAAACCTGTGCACCTACACCATGATCCAACACCTGTGCACCTCCATGATCCAAAACCTGTGCACCTCCACCATGATCCAAAACCTGTGCGCCTCCATGATCCAAAACCTGTGCACCTACACCATGATCCAAAACCTGTGCACCTCCATGATCCAAAACCTGTGCACCTACACCATGATCCAAAACCTGTGCACCTCCACCATGATCCAAAACCTGTGCACCTCCACCATGATCCAAAACCTGTGCACCTCCATGATCCAAAACCTGTGCACCTACACCATGATCCAAAACCTGTGCACCTACACCATGATCCAAAACCTGTGCACCTCCATGATCCAAAACCTGTGCACCTACACCATGATCCAAAACCTGTGCACCTCTATGATCCAAAACCTGTGCACCTACACCATGATCCAAAACCTGTGCACCTACACCATGATCCAACACCTGTGCACCTCCATGATCCAAAACATGTGCACCTACACCATGATCCAAAACCTATGCTCCTACACCATGATCCAAAACCCGTGCACCTCCACCATGATCCAAAACCTGTGCACCTCCACCATAATCCAACACCTGTGCACCTCCACCATGATCCAAAACCCATGCACCTCCACCATGATCCAAAACCTGTGCACCTCCACCATAATCCAACACCTGTGCACCTCCACTATGATGCAAAACCCATGCACCTACAACATGATCCAAAACCTGTGCACCTACACCATAATCCAAAACCTGTGCACCTCCATGATCCAAAACCTGTGCACCACCACCATGATCCAAAACCTGTGCACCTATACCATGATCCAAAACCTGTGCACCTACACCATGATCCAAAACCTGTGCACCTACACCATGATCCAAAACCTGAGCACCTCCACCATGATCCAAAACCTGTGCACCTCCACCATGATCCAACACCTGTGCACCTCCACCATGATCCAACCCCTGTGCACCTCCACCATGATCCAAAACCTGTGCACCTCCACCATGATCCAAAACCTGTGCACCTCCACCATGATCCAAAACCTGTGCACCTCCACCATGATGCAAAACCTGCGCACCGCCACCATGATCCAAAACCTGTGCACCGCCACCATGATCCAAAACCTGTGCACCTACACCATGATCCAAAACCTGTGCACCTACACCATGATCCAAAACCTGTGCACCTACACCATGATCACTGAGGCGCCAAGGAGAGAGTGTGTTTACCGCTCACTCAGATCAGCTCCTGCTGGCTCCTCCCCTTCCTCCTGCACTTCCTGTCCTCATGTGCTGGGGGACAGAAGTGAGGAAAGTATGGAGCTGGAGGGAGCGAGAGACCTGGAGCAGCCTGGGACCCCATCACTTAAAGGAAGGCTGTTTGTGATCAGCAACTAAAGGGTTAAGGGAGCCAGACTGCTCAGCATGTGCAGCTCCACTATAGGAGTTTTGGATGCTGCTTAGTATGAAGGAGACTGCTGTATGGTATGAGAGTGCTGTATGGTATGAGAGGGCGCTGTATGGTATGAGAGGGCGCTGTATGGTATGAGAGAGCGCTGTATGGTATGAGAGAGCGCTGTATGGTATGAGAGGGTGCTGTATGGTATGAGAGAGCGCTGTATGGTATGAGAGCTGTATGGTATGAGAGGGTGCTGTATGGTATGAGAGAGCGCTGTATGGTATGAGAGCTGTATGGTATGAGAGGGCGCTGTATGGTATGAGAGGGCGCTGTATGGTATGAGAGAGCGCTGTATGGTATGAGAGAGCGCTGTATGGTTATGAGAGGTGCTGTATGGTATAGCGCTGTATGGTATGAGAGCTGTATGGTATGAGAGGGCGCTGTATGGTATGAGAGGGCACTGTATGAAAATGTTTCTTTGCTGTGGATATGGACAGTAATATGGGGTGTATGAGCGTATCACATGGCGCTACAGCAGTAAAACTCCCGCTCATACACACCGCAGGCGCTGTATGGTATGAGAGGGCATGTATGGTATGTGAGAGCACTGTATGGTATGAGAGGGCGCTGTATGGTATGAGAGAGCGCTGCACTTGCTTGGGTTGACTTCTATTTATCCAACAGGTCCTTCTGTGTGGCCTTTGCTGGTAACTCCTCCTATTCATTGCCTCTATCTGTTGGTGTACCTCAAGGCTCTGTCCTTGGTCCTCTGATCTTTTCTATCTACACCTCCTCCCTGGGCAAAATCATTAATAGCTTTGGCTTTAATTACCACCTCTACGCTGATGACACTCAGATCTACCTCTCTACCCCTGATCTCTCTCCCCCTGTCCTTTCCAAAGTCAGTGACTGTTTATCTGGCATCTCCTCCTGGATGGCCTCCCACCACCTAAAGATCAACATGTCAAAGACTGAACTCCTACTTATTCCTCCCTCCAATGCCTCCCCACCTCCTGACTTCTCTATCACGGTGGAGGGTATCACCATCTCCCCATCAAACCAAGTTCGCTGTCTTGGAGTTACACTTGACTCTGCTCTTTCCTTCACCCCCCACATCAAGTCTCTTCCTCCTCCTGCCGATACCAACTGCGTAATATTTCCAGAATTCGGCCATTTCTTACCGCTGTCACCACAAAACAACTCATACACGCCCTGGTAATCTCCCGACTCGACTATTGCAATAATCTCTTATCTGGCCTCCCTCTGTCCCGCCTCTCCCCCCTACAATCCATCCTGAACGCCTCCGCCA
Organism: Leptobrachium leishanense; assembly: GCA_009667805.1. Taxonomy (NCBI): domain Eukaryota; kingdom Metazoa; phylum Chordata; class Amphibia; order Anura; family Megophryidae; genus Leptobrachium; species Leptobrachium leishanense. Next base: position 3,532,514 of record CM019070.1, on the reverse strand, counting down.
GGCTAATTCACCTCACCCGCCGCTCTGTCTCTGCCGCTCCCCTCTGCGAGTCCCTTCACTGGCTCCCCATCCACCTCACCGCCGCTCTGTCTCTGCCGCTCCCCTCTGCGAGTCCCTTCACTGGCTCCCCATCCACTGCAGAATTAAATTCAAAATCCTTATCCTTACCTACAAAACCCTCACTAACTCAGCGCCCCACTACCTGTCCTCACTAATCACCAAATACACCCCAGCCCGCTCCCTAAGGTCAAACAGTGACCTGCGCCTAGCTTCTCCCCGCATCACCTCTTCCCATGATAGACTGCAGGATTTCTCACGCGCAGCCCCCACTCTCTGGAACGCTCTCCCTCGTACTGTCAGACTTTCCCCTAACTTCTCTTCCTTCAAACGCTCCCTTAAAACATTCGTAAGCACTCCTGACGAGCCATTTCAGGCGAAACGCGCGTCGGGTGCACTTCTTAGACCAGAGCTCTCTGTTCTTTTTTGGGGAATTGTATTCCGATATTCCAGATATGTATGTATACCCCCATGTTGGGTCCTATTGATACCCGCAACCTGGACAATCATAGTTACACGTTTATATGGGCTATTTGAGCCAACCCCTCCAAACAGGAGCTTCTTGTTTTGTGACTTTTCTGCTTTCTCATGTGCAGTGTCTTATGATCATAACCTGGTTGTTAATCCTTATTGTTATCCCATTTGGCTATCAATTATTTGCCACAATACTTTGAAGTGACCCTTGAAGGCCACTTATGGTATTGATCATTGATTACATCTCCTGCCGCTATACACTACAACCTTTTCAGCAGAATTGTTTTGGTTTTATTATATATATGTTTCGTGAACACTGTCTATCTATGTTTATTCGTTTGCCGTTTTAATTATATCCAATAAAAGTTAATTATTAATCAATTGGTCTCTGGGAGACACTAGTACTCTGATGATTTTCATCAGAGTAACTGAAGTTCTTCTTAAAACATTCCTATTTAGGGAAGCCGACCCCCCAACTCACTGACGCAACCATCAATCACTCTCACCTTACAGTCCTCTCCTCCTGTTTCCAACCCTCCCAGATTGTGAGTTCCTACGGGAATAGGGCCTCATCTCCTCCTGTACTGTTTGTCAAATGTTGTTCAATATATTGTAACCCTGTCTATACTGTGCCTATTGTACAGCGCTGCGGAATATGCCGGCGCTTTATAAATAAAGAATAATAATAATAATATGAGAGGGCGCTGTATGGTATGAGCGGGCGCTGTATGGTATGAGCGGGCGCTGTATGGTATGAGAGGAGGGCGCTGTATGGTATGAGAGGGCGCTGTATGGTATGAGAGGAGGGCGCTGTATGGTATGAGAGGGCGCTGTATGGTATGAGAGGGCGCTGTATGGTATGAGAGGAGGGCGCTGTATGGTATGAGAGGGCGCTGTATGGTATGAGAGGGCGCTGTATGGTATGAGAGGGCGCTGTATGGTATGAGAGAGGGCGCTGTATGGTAGGAGAGAGCGCTGTATGGTATGAGAGAGGGCGCTGTATGGTAGGAGAGAGCGCTGTACACCGTATGAAAACGTTTCTTTGCTGTGGATATGGACAGTAATATGGGGTGTATGAGCGTATCACATGGCTCTACAGCAATAAAACTCCCGCTCATACACACCGCACATTCGTTTTTTTGATGTGCTGCTCTGTGATACGCTCATACACACTGCACATTACTGTGAGTTTTATTGCTGTGGAGCTCTGTGTTGGTATTCTTTGCCGTCCTGTTAATGCTCCGGTGTTGGTATTCTTTGCCGTCCTGTTCATGCTCCGGTGTTGGTATTCTTTGCCGTCCTGTTCATGCTCCGGTGTTGGTATTCTTTGCCGTCCTGTTCATGCTCCGGTGTTGGTATTCTTTGCCGTCCTGTTCATGCTCCGGTGTTGGTATTCTTTGCCGTCCTGTTAATGCTCCGGTGTTGGTATTCTTTGCCGTCCTGTTAATGCTCCGGTGTTGGTATTCTTTGCCGTCCTGTTAATGCTCCGGTGTTGGTATTCTTTGCCGTCCTGAGTGTCCGCGACATTGGTTTGTATTGAATAGAATATTTTCTCCATATTCATCCTTTGCTGCGGACGATACGGACCCGTTAGCGGCTGTTTCTCCTGCCAGTTTAGTCTCTGTCCGGCGGTTACAGACATGATTCAGCTGGGCCTGAATTAAGACTCGTTGTGAGGCTGGTGTTTAGCACTCTATGCTGCGGTTTCTGCTGTTTTGATGCCTTCACCCCACATTGTGACTTGGGGATGAATGTCTATATTAATGTTCATTTTACTGCCAGGGCGGCATTCAATATAACGGGGTACTGTGTGTCTGGCGTTTCAAACAAAACTTTATTCGCACCGCTTTCTGAAGCAAAGGAGTTTATAAGGGGAAGGATAAAGGTGAGCAGGTTGTGGGGCCTCCAGAATGCGCCCCTAATGTGTGTGACTAAGGTTGCCAGGTCGGCCATGCTTTCCTGGACACACACCATTTACTCATGTTGATGAACAGTGCATGAAAAATGCCACCCTGCAGCATGTATAATCCATACGCTGCAGGTAAGAACTCAGAGGAAACCCAGGTGAGCTGCCTTGATCTCCTACCTTCATCATATGAATTATACATGTTGCAGGGCAGCACTTTGCCAGGCACTCACCCTCTGAATGAAATAGTTATGTGTCCAGGACAACATGGCCGATCTGGCAACTCTATGTGTGACCCCCCCCCCCCCGTGCACCGGCAGGAGATGGAGCAGGATTTGCATTAACCCCTTCAGGGGGCTTATGTAGTAAATTCAGGAATAGAGAATTCTTCCCTCTGTGTTTAGCTCTGGACTGTGTTTGGACTACAACTCCTACAATTCTGTGCCCAATGAAAGATTCGGAGTTGTGGCCTGCGGGAGGCGCTGTTTGACCTTCGCGATGGGTGGGACGCGGCATTGAAGGGATAAACAGGAGGAATCGCCATTATTTCATGCTCGGAGCATCTCAGCTTTTCCAATTCCATAAACATTTCTGGGATATTTCGGTGAATTCCCATCTCGACGCAGCTTTTCTAGAAATCAAATCTTTTCCAGAGGCTGAAACGCGCTTTGCTTCAAATCTTTCATCGTTTTACTTGGAAACGCATGAAAATGCTTCGTATCCCCCCCCCCAGCAGAGGCAGACTGCAACCCCCATCATGCGCAGCCACCTGCTGCGGGCCGCATCCCCCATCATGCACAGCAAGCAAGAGCAGGTCTATGGAGCCCGGCACACCCAGTGTTCTGCTCGCTTGGATGTTGCCCAGCCCCCACGCTCTCCATATTTCGAAGTATTTGCCAACAGGCCTGGATCCAGGTAATAAGTCTCTTAATAGTGTTCATATGGCAGCGCGTTTCCCCGTATCGCTGCGCCACGTCTGCGCCTGGTGAGATCTTGGCTTTCACCTTGACCCGGGAGTAAGGTCCATGCCATTCGTGTCCCATCCTGGCCGAGATTCCGTTGGGGTCTCACGTTACCCCCGCCTGTGTTTGGAGCACAGGGTATAATGCTGGGATGGGGGGGGTGCAGATTTTGGAGATGTTTTACCCCACGTGTCGGCTAAATATAGAGCAATATAATCCGTTTAATAAAACAGGTGTCGCTGCCATTTGCCGTTACACGAGAAGGAAATATTCCAGAGACGTTTCAGCGGCCGATTCTCTGGAGGATCCAGTGTCTCATAATATGACCAGTTCCATCATCCTCAGCCAGTGGAGACGGCAGCCGATAACCTGCTGCACAGCTACGTGATGCCTGCCTGGCAGCCTGTGCGCATCTCCCATGATGCGAGCTCATATCCCATGTATTGCATCATTTCACAGGATCTGCTCTTTAATGCGGGACGTTTCAGGGCTGCACATTTTGTACACATCGCCCTGAAGTGTGCGTGTGTGACGTCCGGGATGACGCACAGTGATCCCCATACCGCGCAGCACAGATTGGAATCATCTCATGCTATGACATCATCAACACTGACGAGGAGGATCTCAGAGCAGCAGAGCTCACAATTCACAACTTTTATAACTCTGAATAAATGCTCATTAAATGTAACATTTTCCAGGACTTTATGGAAAAACTGATTAATCGAAGACACAATTGTATAACGCGCAAAATAAAACCTCAATCCAGCAACTGCACGACGGCATGTAGTCTGTTACTTCATACACGGGTATACAGGGCTTTGCAAAAATGCACAATGAAATGTCCACACCAAAACAGGGAGAGAACTCCACAGCAATAAAACTCACAGTAATGTGTGGTGTGTATGAGCGTATCACAGAGCTCCACAGCAATAAAACACAGTAATGTGCGGTGTGTATGAGTGTATCACAGAGCTCCACAGCAATAAAACTCACAGTAATGTGCGGTGTGTATGAGTGTATCACAGAGCTCCACAGCAATAAAACTCACAGTAATGTGCGGTGTGTATGAGCGTATCACAGAGCTCCACAGCAATAAAACTCACAGTAATGTGTGGTGTGTATGAGCGTATCACAGAGCTCCACAGCAATAAAACTCACAGTAATGTGCGGTGTGTATGAGCGTATAACAGCTCCACAGCAATAAAACACAGTAATGTGCGGTGTGTATGAGCGTATCACAGAGCTCCACAGCAATAAAACTCACAGTAATGTGCGGTGTGTATGAGCGTATCACAGAGCTCCACAGCAATAAAACTCACAGTAATGTGCGGTGTGTATGAGCGTATCACAGAGCTCCACAGCAATAAAACTCACAGTAATGTGCGGTGTGTATGAGCGTATCACAGGGCTCCACAGCAATAAAACTCACAGTAATGTGCAGTGTGTATGAGCGTATCACAGGGCTCCACAGCAATAAAACTCACAGTAATGTGCGGTGTGTATGAGCGTATCACAGGGCTCCACAGCAATAAAACTCAGTAATGTGCGGTGTGTATGAGCGTATCACAGGGCTCCACAGCAATAAAACTCACAGTAATGTGCGGTGTGTATGAGCGTATCACAGGGCTCCACAGCAATAAAACTCAGTAATGTGCGGTGTGTATGAGCGTATCACAGGGCTCCACAGCAATAAAACTCACAGTAATGTGCAGTGTGTATGAGCGTATCACAGGGCTCCACAGCAATAAAACTCACAGTAATGTGCGGTGTGTATGAGCGTATCACAGGCTCCACAGCAATAAAACTCACAGTAATGTGTGGTGTGTATGAGCGTATCACAGAGCTCCACAGCAATAAAACTCACAGTAATGTGCGGTGTGTATGAGCGTATCACAGAGCTCCACAGCAATAAAACTCACAGTAATGTGCGGTGTGTATGAGCGTATCACAGAGCTCCACAGCAATAAAACTCACAGTAATGTGCGGTGTGTATGAGCGTATCACAGAGCTCCACAGCAATAAAACTCACAGTAATGTGCGGTGTGTATGAGCGTATCACAGAGCTCCACAGCAATAAAACTCACAGTAATGTGCGGTGTGTATGAGCTTATCACAGGGCTCCACAGCAATAAAACTCACAGTAATGTGCAGTGTGTATGAGCGTATCACAGGGCTCCACAGCAATAAAACTCACAGTAATGTGCGGTGTGTATGAGCGTATCACAGGGCTCCACAGCAATAAAACTCAGTAATGTGCGGTGTGTATGAGCGTATCACAGGGCTCCACAGCAATAAAACTCACAGTAATGTGTGGTGTGTATGAGCGTATCACAGAGCTCCACAGCAATAAAACTCACAGTAATGTGCGGTGTGTATGAGCGTATAACAGAGGTCCACAGCAATAAAACTCACAGTAATGTGCACTGTGTATGAGCGTATCACAGAGTTGCATAGACCTACCTAGAGCTCCCCGTAAAGTGTTTATATAAAGCACCCCGCACTTTATTCCGCCGCTGTGTGATGCGGCTGATGTTCTTGTGGTTTGCAGCAGACAGTTTATGCATTTCTCGTGGTGATGTGTGAGCAGGTCATTTCCTTACCGCTCGCCGCGGTGACTCGGGGAATGGCCTTTTCTTTGTAGAATTTATTGCTCTCGTGAAACCACAATGACTTGTAGGAAATGATTCGCTCTGCGCTCCTTTATCTGCTCATTCGTCAGCGTATCCTTGGAATTAACCGCTCGCGCGGCACATTCATGTCTTGCCAGGAATTATTCCTGTGTGGTTTGGTGGATTCTGGTCCAGGGCAGTGGGAGTCGTCGCCTGAATTAATGGCTTTGCTCTGAGTCTCTGGATGAGCCGCTCGCTGCGCTTCGAGAATAAACACGCGGCTCCCTGGAAGGAGATCAGGACCAGGACGCGCAGATCTATTGGGGGCTTTTACGAAATGAAGCTCTGGCTCATTCTCATGGAATTTTCCATTGTCTGACAATAGTGTAAAGCACATTGGCGTCTGCGGGTGTAATTTTCATAATTTAATATACGCTTAATTTAACCCTTCGTCTGATCACCTTTTACCCAAATCGGGCATTGTGGTGATGCAGATATTTCACCGCGGCTGGAAGGAATCTGATCACATCTCATTAACTGGAAGGAGAAGAGAGGCCAGAAGGAAAAGAAACGCGTTACAGAGGCCCAGGGAGGTCCTCTTCCAGGTGTGCTGCCCGGGGAGCCCCTCTTCTGGGTGTGGTGCCCGGGGAGCGCCTCTTTTTTTCTGGGTGTGGTGCCCGGGGAGCGCCTCTTTTTTTCTGGGTGTGGTGCCCAGGGAGCTCCTCTTTTTCTGGGTGTGGTGCCCAGGGAGCTCCTCTTTTTCTGGGTGTGGTGCCCAGGGAGCTCCTCTTTTTCTGGGTGTGGTGCCCAGGGAGCTCCTCTTTTTCTTGGTGTGATGCCCGGGGAGCTCCTTGTCAGGAACTTACCAGGAGTTGGAGCTCAGGATGCAGATGAAGGCACACACCCTTGCAGAACCTCACTACACAAAGTTCCCAGTAGGGTTCTGGGTAGGGATGCACCGATACCACTTTTTTAAGACCGAGTACGAGTACCGATACTTTTTAAAAGTACTCACCGATACCGAGTACCGATACTTCTCTTTAATGTCATGTGACGCTTTCCAATAGGAACAGACCTCATAAAAATTTATATGAGATTGACCGCAGCTCACATGGATTTGCCCCCAGCTCACATGGGTTTGCCCCCAGGTCACATGGATGTGCCCCCAGGTCTCATGGATTGGCCCCCAGCTCTCATGGATTTGCCCCCAGGTCTCATGGATTGCCCCCAGCTCTCATGGATTTACCCCCAGGTCTCATGGATTTGCCCCCAGGTCTCATGGATTGGCCCCCAGGTCTCATGGATTGGCCCCCAGGTCTCATGGATTGGCCCCAGCTTCTCATGGATTTGCCCCCAGGTCTCATGGATTTGCCCCCAGGTCTCATGGATTGGCCCCCAGGTCTCATGGATTGGCCCCCAGCTCGAACGCTGGGGAAGCTGGCCGTGTGCATGTAAAGCACGCGGCCAGCGTTCCCCTCCGGCGCGCCAAATACTCACCCTTCCTGAAGTTCCGGTCTCTGGGCAGTGATGCGGTCACGTGGCCGCCGGGCGCATCTGTGACGCTGCCTCCAGCCGAGAGGCCGCGTCACAGGAGCGCCCGGCGGCCACGTGACCGCATCACTGCCCAGAGACCGGAACTTCAGGAAGGGTGATATTTGGCGCGCCGAAGGGGAACGCTGGCCGCGTGCTTTTCATGCACACGGCCAGCTTCCCCAGCCCCGCGGATACCGGCAAGCCGGCCCAGCGCCGGCTCCCGGTATCGGCGGGATGTATCGGGCCGTTTGCACGAGTAACAAGTACTCGTGCAAACGGCAATATCGGCCCCGATACCGATACTAGTATCGGTATCGGTGCATCCCTAGTTCTGGGCTTTGTGTAGTGGGAGTTGGCACGGGGGCAGATCCAGGAACGGGGTACAGAGTAGGGGATATCCAGAAACGTGGTCAGACAGAGCCGAGGTCGGGGACTGGTGAAACAGGATCTTGAGCGGTAGAGCAGGCCGAGGTAAAGTCCAGAATAGCCGTCCAAGAAACAAACAGGTAAGCTCCCACACGCTGAGTGAACGCAGACATCAGAGCATTGAGGTCACAGGGAAGCTGGGTTATAAAGGCTGGCAAATGTCATCAGGTGAGCTTGATGATTGTCCACTCACTGCAGGTGTTAGTCCAGAAGGAGTGATCCCAGCGTAGGTTCATCACAGCTATAGGGAAGCAAAGCAATCACTGAAGTCCAGTGTCAGACTGAATAGCAAACCAGGCTAGCATGCCAGAGGTCATGGGTTACAAGTCCTGGCTGGTGCACCAAAGGGGCGGCAAAGTCTGGCTGTCTGCAAGCCTTGATATGATCCCTGACACTCTTTTTCTGGGTGTGATGCCCGGGGAGCTCCTCTTCTGGGTGTGATGCCTGGGGAGTTCCTCTTCTTCTGGGTGTGATGCCCGGGGAGCTCCTCTTCCAGGTGTGCTGCCTGGGGAGCTCCTCTTCTTCTGGGTGTGATACCCGGGGAACTCTTCTTCTTCTGGGTGTGATGCCCGGGGAGCTCCTCTTCTGGGTGTGATGCCCGGGGAGCTCCTCTTCTGGGTGTGATGCCTAGGGAGCTCCTCTTCTTCTTGGTGTGATGCCCGGGAAGCTCCTCTTCTGGGTGTGATGCCCGGGGAGCTCCTCTTCTTCTGGGTGTGATACCCGGGGAACTCTTCTTCTTCTGGGTGTGATGCCTAGGGAGCTCCTCTTCTTCTTGGTGTGATGCCCGGGGAGCTCCTCTTCTGGGTGTGATGCCCGGGGAGTTCCTCTTCTTCCGGGTGTGATACCCGGGGAACTCTTCTTCTTCTGGGTGTGATGCCTAGGGAGCTCCTCTTCTTCTTGGTGTGATGCCCGGGGAGCTCCTCTTCTGGGTGTGATGCCCGGGGAGTTCCTCTTCTTCCGGGTGTGATACCCGGGGAACTCTTCTTCTTCCAGGTGTGATGCCCGGGAAGCTCTTCTTCTGGGTGTGATGCCCGGGAAGCTGTTCTTTTGGGTGTGATGCCCGGGAAGCTCTTCTTCTGGGTGTGATGCCCGGGGAGCTCCTCTTCTTCCGGGTGTGAGGCCTGGGGAGCTCTTCTTCCGGGTGTGATGCCCGGGGAGCTCCTCTTCTTCCGGGTGTGATGCCCGGGGAGCTCCTCTTCTTCCGGGTGTGATGCCTGGGGAGCTCCTCTTCTTCCAGGTGTGATGCCCGGGGAGCTCCTCTTCTTCCGTGTGTGATGCCCGGGGAGCTCCTCTTCTTCCGTGTGTGATGCCTGGGGAGCTCCTCTTCTTCCAGGTGTGATGCCTGGGGAGCTCTTCTTCTGGGAGTGATGCCCGGGGAACTCCTCTTCTTCCGGGTGTGGTGCCCGGGGAGCTCCTCTTCTTCTGGGTGTGACCCCATTCAACACTGCTCAGATTTGATCAGTATCTATTGAAGATCAGTCTACTTGTTCTTATAGATTTGAGACATATCTGTGGAGACATTCCAGCTATTGTCAGCACACGGTACGAGTGTACAGACATGTGAAGGCCCGCGGTGATATGCCGGCATGAGAACACTCCATTATCCCATATGGTTAGATTGGGTCACATCCAGATAACGGAACGCTCTAATCAATATCTCACAAACCCAGCTTTATACCAGGGAGAGTGAGTAAACCATGCGAGGCTCCTGGAAGACATGTGAAGGGTTAATGGCTTCACTTTCATGGATCCTGGGAAGATGCCAGGCCCTTGGTTTTCTATGATGGAGTGATTGGGCCTGTGAGACTCTGCCTGACTGGTCCACATGGATGTGACTCTTTGTCCAGGCCCCGAGCTTCGTGCTTTGCAGAGGAGTCACGTGACGGGCCCCGGCATCTGGTTCTGATATGAGACCGAGCCCAGATCCAGATTGTAAACTTACTCTGATCGTGTCTGAGAGTAACAAGATGTTCCAAGAACGCGGCATCTCCCAAATTCCAGGGCTGTGATGCCTGTGTGATGCACAGTGTCCCAACACCCTCAGCCAGCCGGAGCAGGAGAGTTAATCCGGGATTACGTGACACGTGGTTCAGAAAGGATCACCAGGTTGGACACGTTCTCCTGGACGCATATAATTTATTCATGCTGATGGGCAGCGCATTAAAAATGCCACCCCGCAGCATGTATAATCCATACGCTGCGCGTAGTAAATTAAAAGGAACCCAGGTGACCTGCCATAACTTCCATCCTGCAGCATATGAGTTATACATGTTGCAGGGCAGCACTTTCCCCTAATAGTAATATGTGTCCTGGAAAACATGGCCGACCTCTGTCCATCCTCAGCCGGCCACTGGAGGAAATGGTGGGAAAAGACATTTACACACACACACACACAGTGGCTGTTAAGGGTTACCACTGGGCTCGTAAAGCTCTCGCACATGCCGCAGCGCAGTACACATTATTTTGCGTGCTGTGATTCCATGGAGAGATTCCCACATGGTGGAAGCCGGGAATGGTTTGTTTCCCGCATGGTTTCTCTGCTTTTTCCCGGTTAGTGAATAAGCTGCAGGGGCTGTGGTCGCGGTGTCCACGTTTCCGCATGGCTGAGCTCAGGGTGACCGTGTTTGCTACTCGCTCACATCTGGAACTGACGCTGGAATAAATCAAAGATATGAATCAACATTCTCGCTCCGTTTGACATATTTAATAATCGCATCGTGTTCTCCACCCAACACGCAGACAGTGAAGAGCAGGTCCCATAAATGGTGGCTCTGTGAGGCTCTCAGCGCCGGCCGGCCCGGGCGTCTGGCTTTACTTATCGCCAGCTAGTGATTTATTTTTCCTCTCCTCGATCGATACTGATCGTCAGTCTGAGCCCCGTTCAATACCTCAGCAGCTGCTGGTTTGCTGCAGCAGTGTCATTGAACGCTTTGGATGCGAATTTTGAATCCAAAATGGCCGACGATTTCTTAATGAAAGATTCAGATTGTTTTTCGTATCACTCGGACAAAATATGATAAAGAAAAGCAGTCAGCACAATCCGTTTTGTACGCACACACCACAAATTATAGTTTTTATTGAATAAACGTTATGTTTACTTCTGAAACAATATATAAATTGAGCTGTAATACATGTCTATGTGCAGGGGAAAATAATAAATTAATATTTTGTGCTTTGGTGAACAAAAAACTCAAAATTAACATTGCTGTACAGCATTATTACCTGCTTCGTGGCGGCGGCCATCTTGCTGTACGGAATTGTTACTTGCTTCATGGCGGCGGCCATCTTTAATACGTCACACTCAGCTACACGCAGCATCTCCTCGGGTCGCTGCAAGTGCTAGGTTAGCACTGCTGAGCGCTGAGCGGTTGAACGGCGTTCAATGGCAAGTTGCTAACTTAGCACTTGCAGCGGCTGAGGTATTGAACGCGGCTCTGGTGTTTAGAGCTCGTCCTTGCACACACGTTTATTGAGGCAAAAGAAACTAACCAATTGAATAAGCAGATTGATTTCCTGCGAGGACCTGCTCACCCACCTCCCGCGTCCATCGAGGACCTGCTCACCCACCTCCAGCGTCCACCGAGGACCTGCTCACCCACCTCCAGCGTCCACCGAGGACCTGCTCACCCACCTCCCGCGTCCACCGAGGACCTGCTCACCCACCTCCCGCGTCCACCGAGGACCTGCTCACCCACCTCCCGCGTCCACCGAGGACCTGCTCACCCACCTCCCGTGTCCACCGAGGACCTGCTCACCCACCTCCCGTGTCCACCGAGGACCTGCTCACCCACCTCCAGCGTCCACCGAGGACCTGCTCACCCACCTCCCGCGTCCACCGAGGACCTGATCACCCACCTCCCGCGTCCACCGAGGACCTGCTCACCCACCTCCCGCGTCCACCGAGGACCTGCTCACCCACCTCCCGCGTCCACCGAGGACCTGCTCACCCACCTCCAGCGTCCACCGAGGACCTGCTCACCCACCTCCCGCGTCCACCGAGGACCTGCTCACCCACCTCCCGCGTCCACCGAGGACCTGCTCACCCACCTCCCGCGTCCACCGAGGACCTGCTCATCCACCTCCCGCGTCCACCGAGGACCTGCTCACCCACCTCCAGCGTCCACCGAGGACCTGCTCACCCACCTCCCGTGTCCACCGAGGACCTGCTCACCCACCTCTGGCGTCCACTGTGGACCTGATCACCCACCTCCGTCGTTCACCGAGGACCTGATCGCCCACCTCCGGCGTCCACCGTGGACCTGATCACCCACCTCTGGCGTCCACTGTGGACCTGATCACCCACCTCCGTCGTTCACCGAGGACCTGATCACCCACCTTCGGCGTCCACAGAGGACCAGAGCTTGGCACGAATATCTAATAAGTAAAAGATCCAAAAAAATTCACAGTCTAGGAGGAAAAGCAAAGTGACCTGACCAGGAGTGATTTTATCAATTGTGCTCACCAGGAAATGTCCTCGAGCCGTGATACGATGAAACCCCTCCAGTAACTCTCCGGGGAGCTGGAATGACTCACAGCGAAAGACGGGGTTATTCAAAGAGATTCGAAAAGTCTCCTCACTTTTCGTTCCCCGCACCTCAGGGGAATTTGGCGATTCTAGTTCACCGACCCTGCGGTGTATTCAGCAAGCACCGCAGAGCCCCCCATAGTACATGGAATACTTGCCAGCAAACCCGCCGAACACTCACCGAAAGCTGCACAAACAGCTGGATTAACCCCGCCGAACATGCCAGAGAAACTTGACTAGCCGCCAATCACAGCGCAGAGCAGCCGCCGGACACGCAGACGAACGAGGTGAAAAAAAGAAAACAGTTTGCTTGAATGTTTGAAAAGTGAAACACTTTGCAAAAAAACTTTATATAAAATCCAATGAATGATAATAAAAAGGGCTGTTACAGAAAAAAGAAAAAAACATTTAAAAAAAAAAGAAAAAAAAGTTTGCCAAAAAAGTGCCTAAAAGATCCTAAAAATTCTACAAATAAAGAGACTTTTTACTGCAGAATATTATAATAAATGGTTTATTAGATATTGAATTAAAACGGGAATATTTTTAACATTGAAGTCTATGGGATTCTCCTGAATTAACTTGCCGAATTAAACCACCGAATGGCAGGGCATTAGGGGAACCTTTCACTGCTGGTTTGTGTTCTCTGAATAGACGAAGCATTGCTTCTCTATGGGGATTTCACTGCCCTCGAACAGGCACCGAACAGGCACCGTATGTGCAGGCAATTCGCCAGGATTTGGCGATCTGCCTGCTCTCTGAATAGCCGAATGGCCCCGAAATGTCCCCGTTCACTGAATTTCAGTGTCCGGTTACATTTCTGGGCCAGATTGACTCTCTTTGAATAACCCTGAGAGTCATCTCACCGGCTCCCGCTGCAAATGCCTGCCGGTGATTACCGCGAGCAGCGATCATCATCTCACCGGCTGCTGATGCTTTATTTCTATTTAATACAGGGTGAAGGTGCATTCCCTACGTTATGTGAGTCACAATGCTACATCCCATCACCGCAGGAGGTTTGGCACGCTGGCCATTAGGCAAATTCTGGCTCTGAGGAATAGCAGCCACACAAACAAAACCCAGCAGAAATGTCTTTCTGTATACAGGAGCAAGGAGGGTAAAGCACCGCTTCAACAGGACATGAACCAAGGCTAGCCAGGATCCATCCACTGCCCACCCGGATCCATCCACTGCCCACCAGGATCCATCCACTGCCCACCCGGGTCCATCCACTGCCCACCAGGATCCATCCACTGCCCACCCGGATCCATCCACTGCCCACCCGGGTCCATCCACTGCCCACCCGGGTCCATCCACTGCCCACCCGGATCCATCCACTGCCCACCAGGATCCATCCACTGCCCACCCAGATCCATCCACTGCCCACCCGGGTCCATCCACTGCCCACCAGGATCCATCCACTGCCCACCCGGGTCCATCCACTGCCCACCAGGGTCCATCCACTGCCCACCAGGATCCATCCACTGCCCATCCGGATCCATCCACTGCACACCCGGGTCCATCCACTGCCCACCCGGATCCATCCACTGCCCACCCGGGTCCATCCACTGCCCATCCAGATCCATCCACTGCCCACCAGGGTCCATCCACTGCCCACCAGGGTCCATCCACTGCCCACCCGGGTCCATCCACTGCCTGCCAGTCAGAGAGCAGTAAGGGACGGCCTGGGATATTGGTGTTTGGGTACAGACGAGACGACACATAAAGCTGAATGGGAGAAGGTCCCGAGTCCTGTCTATACCTATCACCGATGACAGGCCGGAAGGGATTTAATTCATTCTTTCTTCTCATTTCTCTTACCTTGTGTTTGGGGGATACATAATTGTATAGTATGGGGATTCATTGTATAGTATGGAGGATACATTGTATAGTATAGGGGATACATTGTATAGTATGGAGGATACATTGTATAGTATGGGGATTCATTGTATAATATAGGGGATACATTGTATAGTATGGAGGAGACATTGTATAGTATGGAGGATACATTGTATATTATATACATTATTATTATTATTCTTTATTTATAAAGCGCCAGCATATTCCGCAGCGCTGTACAATAAACACAGTATAGACAGGGTTACAATACATTGAACAACATTTGACAAACAGTACAGGAGGAGATGAGGGCCCTATTCCCGTAGGAACTCACAATCTGGGAGGGTTGGGGTTGGAAACAGGAGGAGAGGACTGTAAGGTGAGAGTGATTGATGGTTGCGTCAGTGAGTTGGGGGGTCGGCTTCCCTAAATAGGAATGTTATAAGGGAGCGTTTGAAGGAAGAGAAGTTAGGGGAAAGTCTGACAGTACGAGGGAGAGCGTTCCAGAGAGTGGGGGCTGCGCGTGAGAAATCCTGCAGTCTATCATGGGAAGAGGTGATGCGGTGAGAAGCTAGGCGCAGGTCACTGTTTGACCTTAGGGAGCGGGCTGGGGTGTATTTGGTGATTAGTGAGGACAGGTAGTGGGTAGGGATGTGCGTTTCGGGTTTCGGAATTTCGGAATTTTCACGAAATTTCCCGATTCGTGTTTTCGGATGCGGCCGATTTTCCGAAAAGTTTTAGATCTGAAAACAGCAGATCCGAAAAGTTGTCCGAGCCGAAACGAAATATTTTCTGAATTTTCGAATGGACTTGAAATGTGTCAAATCGAAATTTATTGCTTTGAAACGAGGAGAACAGACGTTCCGAAAAAACGAAAATTTCCGAACGTACGAAAAGTCGATACAAAAAACGAGCAAAGTGACACGAAAATACGAAACATGGTCGAAATTCCGAAAACATGTACAATTCCCAAAAACAAAAATGTCCAAAATCACGAAAAGTCGATACAAAAAACGAGCAAAGTGACACGAAAATACGAAAAATGGTCGATATTCCGAAAAAAAAATGTACCCGAAAAACGAGTCGAACCGAACCGAATCGAAACAGAAACCGGTCGAAACGAGCCGAATCGAAAAGTTTAAACATCCGAACAATCGAATCGAACCGAAAAAAAAAATCGGTGCACAAGCCTAGTAGTGGGGCGCTGAGTTACTGAGGGTTTTGTAGGTAAGGATAAGGATTTTGAACTTAATTCTGCAGTGGATGGGGAACCAGTGAAGGGACTCGCAGAGGGGAGCGGCAGAGACAGAGCGGCGGGTGAGGTGAATTAGCCTGGCAGAGGCATTCAGGATGGATTGTAGGGGGGAGAGGCGGGACAGAGGGAGGCCAGATAAGAGATTATTGCAATAGTCGAGTCGGGAGATTACCAGGGCGTGTATGAGTTGTTTTGTGGTGACAGCGGTAAGAAATGGCCAAATTCTGGAAATATTACGCAGTTGGTATCGGCAGGAGGAGGAAAGAGACTTGATGTGGGGGGTGAAGGAAAGAGCAGAGTCAAGTGTAACTCCAAGACAGCGAACTTGGTTTGATGGGGAGATGGTGATACCCTCCACCGTGATAGAGAAGTCAGGAGGTGGGGAGGCATTGGAGGGAGGAATAAGTAGGAGTTCAGTCTTTGACATGTTGATCTTTAGGTGGTGGGAGGCCATCCAGGAGGAGATGCCAGATAAACAGTCACTGACTTTTGAAAGGACAGGGGGAGAGAGATCAGGGGTAGAGAGGTAGATCTGAGTGTCATCAGCGTAGAGGTGGTAATTAAAACCAAAGCTGTTGATGATTTTGCCCAGGGAGGAGGTGTAGATAGAAAAGAGCAGAGGACCAAGGACAGAGCCTTGAGGTACACCAACAGATAGAGGCAATGAAGAGGAGGAGTTACCAGCAAAGGACACACAGAAGGACCTGTTGGATAAATAGGAGTCAACCCAAGCAAGTGCAGTGTCACCGAGACCCAGAGAGTTGAGGGTCTGTAGAAGGAGGGGGTGGTCAACAGTGTCAAAAGCAGCCGAGAGGTCAAGCAGGATGAGAATAGAATAGTGGCCGTGTTTTTTAGCAGTTAGGAGGTCGTTGGTGACTTTGGTGAGGGCAGTTTCAGTTGAGTGTAGGGGACGGAAGCCAGATTGCAGGGGGTCAAGTAGGGAATTGGAGGACAGGAAGAGGGAGAGGCGGTTGAAGACTAGTTTTTCTAAGAGCTTTGATGTGAAGGGAAGCAGGGATACAGGGCGGTAGTTGGATGGAGAGTTGGGGTCTAGGGATGGTTTCTTTAGTAAAGGAGTAACTAGCGCGTGTTTGAAGGCGGATGGAAAGGAGCCAGTGGAGAGAGATAGGTTGAAGATGTGTGTGAGAGCAGGGGTGAGGGAGGAGGAGAGGGGAGGAATTAGATGTGAGGGAATGGGGTCGAGCGGGCACGTGGTGAGATGTGAGGAGGACAATAAGGAATTGACTTCCTCCTCAGTGGCTGGGAGGAAGCGGCAGAGGGTGGCAGAGGGGACCTGTGGGAGTGGAGGTGGCAGATAACTATCTTGTGTTGGGATGTTGCTTCTGATAGTTAGAGTTTTACTGAGGAAGTAGTCTGCCAGGTCTTGAGTGCTGAAGGCAGCTGAGGGGGGAGGTGCAGGTGGGTAGAGGAGGGTGTTGAAGGTGACCAGAGCCGTTTAGGATTGGAGGACAGCGTAGATATAAGAGATGAGAAGAAGGATTGTTTGGCCAAGTGGAGGGCAGAGGTGTATGACCGGAGAATAAACTTGAAGTGAACAAAATCAGCTTCAGAGCGGGATTTCCTCCAGGCACGCTCTGCGGTGCGGGAGCATCTTTGCAGGTAGCGAGTCTGGAGGGTGTGCCAGGGCTGAAGCTGGCGGCGTGGGGCCTTACAGAGTCGAAGAGGAGCAAGAGTGTCTAGAGCAGAGATAAGAGTAGTGTTGTAGTGATTAGTGGCGGCATCAGGGCAGGTGAAGGATGAGGTATGAGGGAGGTGGTGAAGTAGGTTGGAGAATTGATGGGGGTCCACAGCATGTAGATTTCTGCGAGTGTGTGTGCGGGGTGGGGGAGCAGGGTGTTTAGGAAGTCCAGATAGGTTGAAAGATAGAAGGTGGTGGTCAGAGATGGGGAAAGGGCGACATTTGAACTCAGAAATGGAGCTGAGGTTGGAAAAGACCAGGTCAATAACGTGACCATTGCGGTGGGTAGGGAGGAGGGAGGATTGTGTGAGTCCAAGGGAGGACGTGAGTGAAAGAAGTTTGGAGGCAGCAGGAGCGGAAGGATCGTCAATGGGAATGTTGAAGTCCCCGAGAATTAGGCATGGAAGATTAGAAGACAGGAAGTGAGAAAGCCAGGTAGCAAAGTGGTCAAAGAACTGGGAGGTTGGTCCCGGTGGGCGGTAGATGACTGCCACCCTGAGAGCCAGAGGAGAGAACAGGCGGATGCAGTGTGTCTCGAAGGAGGAGAAGGAGAGGATGGGGGTGGAGGGAGATGCTGGTAGATGCAGGTGGGAGAGAGCAGGAGTCCGACCCCGCTACCATTTCTCTCACCCGGTCTGGGGGTATGGCTCAAGTGTAGACCGCCATGTGAGAGAGCAGCAACGGAGGCCATGTCAGAGGGAGTTAGCC
The DNA here is from genome assembly GCA_009667805.1 of Leptobrachium leishanense. NCBI lineage: Eukaryota > Metazoa > Chordata > Amphibia > Anura > Megophryidae > Leptobrachium > Leptobrachium leishanense. The sequence continues at coordinate 3,514,524 of CM019070.1, read as the reverse complement.
AGGTTTCAGTTAAAGCTAGGAGGTTGAAGGAGTTTGAAAGGAAGAGGTCATGGACGGATGTGAGTTTGTTGCACACAGAGCGAGCGTTCCAGAGGGCGCAGTAGAAAGAGGACAGGCGCTGAGGGATTATGGGAATGAGGTTGCTGGGCTTGCAGGGAGGTGATTTATGTGCGATGGAGATAGGATGAGAGGGAAGTATTGGATGTGTTGTGGGGCCAGGGTTAGGGGATATGTCACCTGCATAGAGTAACAGCAGGAGGGTGAGAAAGAGAAGGTGGGAATGGGATTTGTGGGAGTGGGAGTGATTGGCAGCATGAGAGTTAGAGGGAGACCATGTTCTGAGGAAACAAAGGAGCTCATGCAAGGCCATCATGTGGGACGAGAGGAGGGAGGGAGAGATGCAGATTGTGTAGGGGTCGGTGGTAGAGGGGCAGGAGTTCCATTTAAGGAGAAAGGTAGAAGTAAAGAGCAGAAGCGTGAGAGAAAGCATGATATAGACGTGAGTTTACCAGAGTAAAAAGTGGGCCTTGCAGTTTTGCAGTTCCTTCCTCCAGTCCCGCAACTCCAGGAATCAACTCTGAACGTCCACTTAAGAATGCCACTGAACTCCAGGAATCAACTCTGAACGTCCACTTAAGAATGCCACTGAACTCCAGGAATCAACTCTGAACGTCCACTTAAGAATGCCACTGAACTCCAGGAATCAACTCTGAACGTCCACTTAAGAATGCCACTGAACTCCAGGAATCAACTCTGAACGTCCACTTAAGAATGCCACTGAACTCCAGGAATCAACTCTGAACGTCCACTTAAGAATGCCACTGAACTCCAGGAATCAACAACTCTGAACGTCCACTTAAGAATGCCACTGAACTCCAGGAATCAACTCTGAACGTCCACTTAAGAATGCCACTGAACTCCAGGAATCAACTCTGAACGTCCACTTAAGAATGCCACTGAACTCCAGGAATCAACTCTGAACGTCCACTTAAGAATGCCACTGAACTCCAGGATTCAACTCTGAACGTCCACTTAAGAATGCCACTGAACTCCAGGAATCAACTCTGAACGTCCACTTAAGAATGCCACTGAACTCCAGGAATCAACTCTGAACGTCCACTTAAGAATGCCACTTGGAAATGACACTGGAGCCTGGCTCAATGGAGCCTGGTATAGTTGTTATATAGGGTGGACTGATTGCATTCAGGCAGTTAAAATGTCAACACCTGAAGCTAGATGGGCTGTGTCAATAGGGCAGGAGATTCACATGCTAATTAGCAAAGCAAATGGTGGAGAAAAACAAAAATAAATAAAAAATAAATAAAAACAGCAAAAAGACCAAGGTAACGTTACAATGTGGGTGCCTGCGAATACTGGGTGATGGGGGTCCTACCAGCAAAAGTATGCAGGGGATCAGTTGAGATGTGGGTGTCTGTGGATGATGGGTGATGGGTGATAATGCCTACCTGTGGAGAGAGGAGACACAGGAATTAGGGATCGTGATGGCGTAGGGGATCTTGGATAAAACTCCAGGAATCAACTCTGAACGTCCACTTAAGAATGCCACTTGGAGATGACAATGGAGCCTGGTATAGTTGTTATATAGGGCGGACTGATTGCATTCAGGCAGTTAAAAAGTCAACACCTGAAGCTGGATGGGCTGTGTCAATAGGGCAGGAGATTCACATGCTAATTAGCAAAGCAAATGGTGGAGAAAAACAAAAATAAATAAAAACAGCAAAAAGACCAAGGTAACGTTACAATGTGGGTGCCTGCGAATACTTGGTGATGGGGGTCCTACCAGCAAAAGTATGCAGGGGTTCAGTTGAGATGTGGGTGTCTGTGGATGATGGGTGATGGGTGATAATGCCTACCTGTGGAGAGAGGAGACACAGGAATTAGGGATCGTGATGGCGTAGGGGATCTTGGATAAAACTCCAGGAACCGACTCTGAACGTCCACTTAAGAATGCCACTTGGAAATGACACTGGAGCCACATTGGAGCCATATATTGCATAGTATAGAGATACATTGTATAGCATAGGGATACATTGTATAATATGGAGGATACATTGTATAGTATAGAAGATACATTGTATAGTATGGGATAGATTTGTATATGATAGGATTTACATTGTATAGGGTGGATAGTATAGGATATACATTGTAAAGGGTGTATAGTTTGGGGAGATACATTGTATAGGGTGGATAGTATGGGGGATAATTGTATAGTATAGGAGATTAATTCTGTAGTATGGGGATACATTGTATAGGGTGTATAGTATGGGGAGATACATTGTATAGTATGGGGGATACATTGTATGGGTGTATAGTATGGGGATACATTGTATAGGAGATACATTCTATAGTATGGGGGATACATTGTATAGGTTGTATTGTATAGGAGATACATTCTATAGTATGGGGGATACATTGTATCTCCTATACAATACAACCTATACAATGTATCCCCCATACTATAGAATATATCTCCTATACAATGTATCCCCATACTATACACCCCATACAATGTATCTCCTATACAATATATCCCCATACTATACATCCCATACAATATATCTCCCATACTATAACCCTATACAATGTATCCCCATACTATACACCCTAAACAATGTATCCCCTACTATAGAATGTATCTCCTATACTATACACCCTATACATTCTATAGTATGGGGGATACATTGTATAAGGTGTATAGTATGGGGAGATACATTGTGTAGTATGGGGTATACATTGTAAGGGGTGTATAGTATGGGGGATACATTGTATAGTATGGGGAGATACATTGTATAGGGTGTATAGTATGGAGGGATACATTGTATAGGGTGTATAGTATGGGGATACATTGTATAGTATGTATAGTATGGGGAGATACATTGTATAGTATGGGGATACATTGTATGGGGAGATACATTGTATAGTATGGGGATACATTGTATGGGGAGATACATTGTATAGTATTGGGATACAATGTATAGGGTGTATAGTATGGGGATACAATGTATAGGGTGTATAGTATGGGAATACAATGTATAGGGTGTATAGTATGGGGATACATTGTATAGTGTGTATAGTATAGGGAGATACATTGTATAGTATGGGGATACATTGTATGGGGATATACATTGTATAGTATGGGGATACAATGTATAGGGTGTATAGTATGGGGATACAAAGTATAGGGTGTATATTATGGGGATACATTGTATAGGGTGTATAGTTTGGGGAGATACATTGTATATTATGGGGATACAATGTATAGGGTGTATAGTATGGGATACATTGTATGGGGTGTATAGTATGAGGGATACATTGTATAGTGTGTATAGTATGGGGAGATACATTGTATAGTATGGGGATACAATGTATAGGGTGTATAGTATGGGATACATTGTATGGGGTGTATAGTATGGGGATACATTGTATAGTGTGTATAGTATGGGGAGATACATTGTATGGGGTGTATAGTATGGGGGATACATTGTATAGTATGGGGGATACAATGTATAGGGTGTATAGTACGGGGATACATTGTATAGTGTGTATAGTATGGGGATACATTGTATAGTGTGTATAGTATGGGGAGATACATTGTATGGGGTGTATAGTATGGGGATACAATGTATAGGGTGTATAGTATGGGATACATTGTATAGTATGGGGGATACATTGTATAGTGTGTATAGTATGGGGAGATACATTGTATGGGGTGTATAATATGAGGAATACATTGTATAGTGTGTATAGTATGGGGAGATACATTGTATAGTATGAGGGATACATTGTATAGTACGGGGAGATACATTGTATAAGGTGTATAGTATGGGGATACATTGTATAGTGTGTATAGTATGGGGAGATACATTGTATAGTATGAGGGATACATTGTATAGTATGGGTAGATACATTGTATAGGGTGTATAGTATGGGGATACATTGTATAGTGTGTATAGTATGGGGAGATACATTGTATGGGGTGTATAGTATGGGGATACATTGTATAGTGTGTATAGTATGGGGAGATACATTGTATGGGGTGTATAGTATGGGGGATACATTGTATAGTATGGGGGATACAATGTATAGGGTGTATAGTAGGGGGATACATTGTATAGTATTGGGGATACATTGTATAGTTTGTATAGTATGGGGAGATACATTGTATGGGGTGTATAGTATGAGGGATACATTGTATAGTGTGTATAGTATGGGGAGATACATTGTATGGGGTGTATAGTATGGGGATACATTGTATAGTATGGGGGATACATTGTATAGTATGGGGAGATACTTTGTATAGGGTGTATAGTATGGGGATACATTGTATAGTATGTATAGTATGGGGAGATACATTGTATGGTGTGTATAGTATGGGGGATACATTGTATAGTGTGTATAGTATGGGGAGATACATTGTATGGTGTGTATAGTATGGGGGATACATTGTATAGTATGGGGATACAATGTATAGGGTGTATAGTATGGGGATACATTGTATAGTATGGGGGATATATTGTATAGTTTGGGGATACATTGTACATTGTAGCAATATTGAGGGAGGGACTCGTTTCTGCAGATACATCTGGCTGATTCACTGCCCTTGTTTATAAATGTGGCGCATACTGAGAGGCCGCTGAAGATTAGGTCGTGTGAGAGCCCTGGTTATGCCCGTCTCCATTCTGTCCCCGTGTGATTAGTGTTTTATGTGTTAGTTCTTTTAGTTTTTTGTTGCTTTTGTGTGTTTTATCACAGCTGGGCGGGGGGGGGGTGGCTATTAATTGAGTTCTTTAATAAAGATGTAATTTTAAGGTATAGTGGAATCACGTGAAGTGCTGACAGACACATCTTTATAGGACCTCGGTCTCGTTACAATTGTACACATTAGATTCCGTGTGTGTTTATGTTTCCCAGGTTCGTCTCATTTTGGTTTTTGAATCATTTTTAGAAAAAGGATGAGGAAACTTGGAATAATAACAAAACGCTTCCGGCTGTTTCTATCAATGAAAACGTTCCTCACTTTGCCAATTCTTAAAAAGGTAATTATTTGTGTGTTTTTAAATGTGTTTCCGTCACGCTGCGTGCGCGGAGACCGGGGCTGTTTGGACGAGACTCAAGTCATTGTTACCTCACTGGCACCGTCAGCATGAGACCCCGATAGAGGTGTGAGGTGACCTTGTGCGACACTGAATTCCCTCCCTACTAACAGTAACAACAAATCCCTAATATCACCTCTTTATGGGGTAACCTGGGTGTAAATGCCGTCGCGTCTCCCCCCCCGGGAACGGAAGCTTTGTCCTTTCCGCAGGTTAATAAATCCTCTTTAATGCAGTGTTTCCTCCTGCTGAGGAGGTCTCAGTGGATCATTGTGGCCCCGGGAGCTGCCATCTTGCTTTTCCAGTAGACATCACGTAATTTACATGTAACATGACACATGCAGAGGTCATGGCTGGGATTTACGGTGAATTTATGGCTGTGATGATCACGGCAATGACTGCACTAAGGTACATGGAGGTGGAAATGGCAGCATCAGAGCCGCGCTGGACCCGGAAGAATAGAAGAACATTAAATGCTCGTATGAAATATCCCACCACTGTGTCCTTATACAGAGAGCCTCGCTCATACAGATCCCGGGAGGATCGCTGACATGGAGAGGAATGTAAACGATGAGCATGGATTAACGGCTCCATTCTGGGTCTGGGCTCTGGCCTCTGTCTCGCTTTGTCGTTTCGTAGCTGTGTGTGTTCTGCTCACGAAGCTTCCATCACGTGCAGCTCTGTTATAAACGCAACGTCACAGCGGATGAGAAATGTTCAGGTCTGAGCGATGCCTCACACACAGTGTGTATATATACACTATTATCCTGCATTCCTGCCCATTTTATGCCCGTATATCAGATGTGTATACATTCCAGCTGCATCATACTTAGGGCTGCCAGGTCGGCCATGTTTTCCTGGACACATAGGGCTACATTACATTCCTTGTGCTAAAACGGGGACGCTAGGGAGAATAAAGTGCGCCCGCAGTTTTCTCCCAGCACCTTAATTTTAGCACAGAATTCCCAGATTCCCCTATTAATATGACGGGGAATCATGATTATAGTAAAGACACGGAGGCGAATATTATGCTATCTTTTCTTTACTTAAGCCGATAGCAGCAAAGAATAACACAAAATACAGAGATATAAAATATTTTGAGAGAAAAAAACTCTTAACAATCAACTTTACCCCAAACTAGGTGCCCTGTACAGAAACAAATCCTTCCTGAGTCCCGCGGTAAGAAAGCAGATTGTACAACATATGCTTATGCCAGCCACTGAATACGGAGATGTAGTGTATGCAGCGCCCCGCAAACACACCTTCATAAATTTACTACATTGTATAACTCATTCTGCCGCTTTGTGCTACAATATAACTACATGACCCACCATTGTGACATGTTAAAAGAGCTAAACTGGCCATCGCTGGAATCTAGACGCACCCTTCACCTTTCCAACCTGGTGTTTAAGAGCTTTTCTGGGAAGCTACCACCCTACCTGAATAGGCTGCTTCCCCCAGCAGCTCCCTCATCCTATAACCTCAGATCCAGGACCAGCACCTTACTTGCAATACCACAATACAAAAAGAAAATGGCTCGATCCTCATTTTCCTACAGAGCACCACAAATATGGAATAACCTCCCAGACACCATCAAATCTACCCCCCAGTCTTAAGTCAATCAAGAGCTCCCTATTAACATACCTCAATACAGAATGCGCCTGTAAACATGTAACATAATGACTATATACAGAATGCACCTGTAAACATCTAACACAGTGACTATATACAGAATGCGCCTGTAAACATGTAACACAGTGACTATATACAGAATGCACCTGTAAACATGTAACACAGTGACTATATACAGAATGCACCTGTAAACATGTAACACAGTGACTATATACAGAATGCGCCTGTAAACATGTAACACAGTGACTATATACAGAATGCACCTGTAAACATGTAACACAGTGATTATATACAGAATGCACCTGTAAACATGTAACACAGTGACTATATACAGAATGCACCTGTAAACATGTAACACAGTGACTATATACAGAATGCACCTGTGAACATCTAACACAGTGACTATATACAGAATGCACCTGTAAACATGTAACACAGTGACTATATACAGAATGCACCTGTAAACATGTAACACAGTGACTATATACAGAATGCACCTGTAAACATGTAACACAGTGACTATATTTCCTACATATTTATTTTCTGTTAATCTGTATATTTGTGTTGTTAATATCTTACATTGTATTACTTTGTATTTCTGTAACACTTCAATGTTCTTGAACCCAGGACATACTTGAAAACGAGAGAAATCTCAATGTATCCTTCCTGGTAAAAGCCTTTATAAATAAATAAATAACTAAGACATGTCCAATAGTATTGTCCTTTAGCCTCTTCCAACCAATCAGCGATCAGCCAGGCGTATAAATCCTGAGGTAACCGTTGACCAATCCTCTTTTCTGTTGCGAGACCGATGGAACTCAGAACGGAAACTGGAACTTGCAGAACTTGGCAAACAACGATCCTACGGCGAATGGTTTAACGGAAAACCAACTATGCTGGGGGAGAAACCATTAGATAAATTAATGTATATCATGACATGTAATAACACTTACAGGTTAACCATTTCTAAACTGATAATATACAGACAGGTGGGAAAAATATTCCAATTACTAGGGTGGGATAATATTCGCCTCCGTGTCTTTACTATAATCATGATTCCCCGTCATATTAATAGGGGAATCTGGGAATTATCCCACAAGACACGGAGGCTTCAAATTATGCGAGTTCAAAGCTAATTAATTAACGATTGTGACATATGTATCACTGGTTTAAGATAAAACTCTCGGAAGGTCGATTCCCTGGACCAGTCAGCTGTTTTAAAGATGTCCTCAAGACGACATCCTTGTGACAGAGCCCCATGAAGCAGAGGCACTTCGAGAAGAATGGACTCCGAAAATGGAGATATCTACACCAGCCTCTGACATGATCCCTTTAACCCATCTAGCTAGAGTGGTGGAAGTTACTGGATTGTGATGTTTCTGTAGGGAAATGAACAATCGTTGAGATTGAGATGACCTGTTAGGATTTGTAACTAGGGATGCACCGATCCCACTTTTTTAAGACCGAGTACAAGTACCGATACTTTTATTTTATGTCATGTGACCGCTTTCCAATAAGAACAGACCTCATATAAAAATGCCCCAGCTCACATGTATATATCCCCCCCTGAGATATTTATATACAGATTGCCCCCAGCTCTCATGGAGATTGCCCCCAGCGCTCATGGAGATTGCCCACAGCGCTCATGGAGATTGCCCACAGCGCTCATGGAGATTGCCCACAGTGCTCATGGAGATTGCCCCCAGCGCTCATGGAGATTGCCCCCCGCGCTCATGGAGATTGCCCCTGCTCACATGGAGATTGCCCCCAGTGCTCATGGAGATTGCCCACAGCTCTCATGGAGATTGCCCCCAGCTCACATGGATATTGCACCCACCTCTCATGGATATGCCCCCAGCTCTCATGGATTTGCCCCCAGCTCACATGGATATGCCCCCAGCTCACATGGAAATGCCCCAGCTCACATGGAAATGCCCCCAGCTCACATGGAAATACACCCAGCTCTCATGGATATGCCCCCAGCTCTCATGGATATTGCCCCCAACTCACATGGATTTGCCCCCAGCTCTCATGGATATTGCACCCAGCTCTCATGGATATTGCCCCCAGCTCTCATGGATATGCCCCAGCTGTCATGGCTTTGCCCCCAGCTCTCATGGATATGCCCCCATCGAACGCTGGGGAAGCTGGCCGCGTGCATTAAAAGCACGCAGCCAGCGTTCCCTTCCAGAGGCTGCAATACTCACCCCTTCCAAAGGTCCGGTCGCGCTGCTGTGATGCGATCACGTGGCCACCGGGCTCATCTGTGACGCTGCCTCTCGGCTGGAGGCAGCGTCACAGAAGTGCCAGCGGCCACGTGATCGCGCCACAGCAGCACAACCGGACCTTCGGAAGGGGTGAGTATTGCAGCCGCCGGAGGGGAATGCTGGCGGTGTGCTTTTCATGCACGCGGCCAGTTTCCCCAGCCCTGCGGATACTGGCAAGCCAACCCAGCGCTGGCTTCCAGTATCGGGCGGGTGTATCGGCAGTGGTGTATTTAGGTTTTGTGCTGCCCTAGACCTGACTAAACTCGTGCACCCCCTAAATTAAATTGGACACACTCCTTCCTTTCAAGGCCGCCCCTCCTGTTTAAACAGCCAGACACTTTCTGGTTTTAAAGATGGCTGTTGCTATAATGCAGTGGCCACCATCCACTTAGTGCAGTACAGGCTGCATGGAGAGGCCCAGTGTCAACTAGTTTAGGAAACTTTTGGGTCCCCTCCAAATTTACAGATGACTTCTGTATTATACATCATAATACACAGAGAGGACACATACAGGGAGTCTGGGATTTATCAATATTTTTTTTGAGAAAGGATTTTACCAGGAAGGATACATTGAGATTTCTCTCGTTTTCAAGTATGTCCTGGGTGGCGAGTCTGTACCGTTAGGTGTCTTGCCCAAGGACACTTACTGCATTACATACATTATACACACAGAGGACACAATACAAGGAGTCTGGGATTTACTTATGTCTGTGTTACACAATACAGAGAGCCTGGGATTCACTTTCGTCTGTGTTACACATATTAAGTAAAACCGCAAAAAAACAACTAGAATAGTAAAAGATATGATCGCATAACTCATTGGCAGAGACACGTGCACACACATATGGAGGAGCCCCTATAAACATCTACACACCCCGAATATGGCAGAGGGTCTAAAGACATCCAGAAACAACCTACAGAGGATTCCTTAAAGACAACCCAAACCCAGTATATGGAGCAGCCCCTAAAAAGAGGGGGATTAGGGCAAAACAGGGACAGAGATATTTGCTGCCAAAATTGGGGCTGCCGTTAGTATATAGGATACATAAAGTTTAACTAAACGGAATAACAATCACCACACTCATATCACCAAAATCATTTTATTTTAATTTTAGTTGAAAAATAAAAAGGAATGATTAAATCAGGACTACATGACATGTATTGCGGACAATATATATGGAGAGAGGCAGTATGGTGACAGTATATAGAGAGGCATTATGGGACAGTATATATGGAGGGAAGCAGTATGGTGACAGTATATATGGAGGGAAGCAGTATGGTGACAGTATATATGGAGGGTGTGTGTGATGTGTGTTAGTCACTCACCACTTAGAAGAAATGCCCTCAGCTCAAACATTAAAGGAGGCACCTCTTATCAGATCAGGATGCTGCAGAATGCCTTTCAGGTGGCATCATCTGGTGGCAGTGTAATAGATGGGGCATAGGGGCTGGCTGGGCATGCTGGGAGGGGCTGGAGGCTAGCAGTATCTCTGGGGCCCCTGCTTCCTGAGTCCACAGCCTGTCATTGCTGCGCGTGGGCAGATGGCTCCTCCCTGGCGGATGTCAGCTGACAGGGGCGTGGTATCAGTCAGTGATTGCTGCTCATCGAAGCCAGCCTGCCCTCACTATCGTCTAGATATATTACCAGACGCACCCCTTGTCTCATAGAAACGACACTACGGGTTTCATTATCTTTGTAAAGCACCTTGGGGCTGATGAGAGACCGAATGGGAGGGACCTGCACCTCCATAGTGTGTTTTCCCAATAAAACTGAAGAAAGTCCCTGCTTAGGCTCGGGTCAGGCGAGCGGGTTTTCTACGGACTCTGCGCCCGTGCAGTACTGACGCACTTTTTGAACGGAAGACGCAGTAGTGGCCGCACAGTCCGTTTTTGTGGCTGACATTATTTTTGACGGATGTAGGAGAGAAAATAAATTAAAATGAAAAAACATTTTGTCCGTCAAAAATGCTGGACTATAAATGCAGCCCAAACATTTATTCGGGTACAGCAGACCTCGTAAACAAAACCATGTGACGTTTCAACCCGCAGGTCTTAATCATACATGTGCACACTTATCAAAAACCCTTATACTTATACTGCCTTTAATTGCCTACACGCTTATACAATTAAACAATTATATAATTAAGCATTTTTTTTTTTTTTAAGAGGTTCAAACAAATGAGTCATATTACAAATATGCAGCCCCAAGAATATTGGGGGAACAAAAAAGGCCTAGTATAAATAAGGAAAAAAGTAATTAAGAAAAGAGGAAAAAAGAAAAGAAAAAAGAAAAGAAAAAGGGTTTAAAAACAAGGTTAAAAGAAAATTGGAGGGGTGTCCAAGGAAAACGTACAGATAAATAAACGATCAATATCTGCAAATATATGCATTCTTACTTTTATGGTACTCTAAATGTCTCATCATATGTATACCATATAGCATATACATGTACAGTTGTGTTCAAAATTATTCAACCCCCACTGAAATTGAGTGTTTTGGCCAGTTTGACATTGATTTTGATCATTCAGTCATCTTGCTTACAATTAAATCAAAGAGGCACGTGTAGGTCAGACAAATATAGCATAACATTTATAATGAAATAACCACAAATGTCTTTTCTGTGCTCACATCATTATCAGTTTTATTCAACCCCCAAGTGACATTCAATCTTAGTACTTAGTACAACATCCTTTTACAGTTATAACAGCTTTTAAATGTGAAGCATAGCTTGACACAAGTGTCTTGCAGCGATCTACGGGTATCTTCGCCCATTCGTCATGGGCAAAAGCCTCCAGTTCAGTCACATTCTTAGGCTTGCGCACTGCAACTGCTTTCTTTAAGTCCCACCAGAGGTTCTCAATTGGATTTAAGTCAGGTGACTGCGATGGCCACTCCAAAATGTTCCAGCCTTTAATCTGCAACCATGCTCTAGTGGACTTGGAGGTATGCTTGGGATCATTGTCCTGTTGAAAGGTCCAACGTCTCCCAAGCCTCAGGTTTGTGACGGACTGCATCACATTGTCATCCAATATCTCCTGGTACTGAAGAGAATTCATGGTACCTTGCACACGCTGAAGCTTCCCTGTTCCTGCAGAAGCAAAACAGCCCCAAAGCATGATTGACCCCCGCCATGCTTCACAGTAGGCAAGGTGTTCTTTTCTTCATAGGCCTTGTTCTTCCTCCTCCAAACATAGCGTTGATCCATGGGCCCAAACAGTTCTAATTTTGTTTCATCAGTCCACAGAACACTATCCAAAACTTCTGTGGTTTGTCCACATGACTTTTGGCATACTGCAGTCGACTCTTCTTATTCTTTGGAGACAGCAAGGGGGTGCGCCTGGGAGTTCTGGCATGGAGGCCTTCATTACGCAGTGTGCGCCATATTGTCAGAGCTGAAACTTCAGTACCCACATCTGACAAATCTTTTCTCAGTTCCTCAGCAGTCACACGGGGACTTTTCTCCACTCTACGCTTCAGGTAGCGCACAGCAGTCGAAGTCAGCATCTTCTTTCTGCCACGACCAGGTAGCGTTTCAACAGTGCCCTTTGCCTTGCATTTGCGAATGATGCTTCCTGTGGTCTCTCTTGGTATGTTTAACATCTTCGCAATCTTCTTATAGCCATTGCCCTTCCTGTGAAGAGTAATCACCTCTTCTCTTGTCTTCCTGGACCATTCTCTTGACTTCACCATGTTTGTAACCACACCAGTAAATGTCTAGAAGGAGCTGAGTATCACAGTCATTTTAAAGCTGCCTAATTGGTGCTTATTATGCTTTATTGCTGCTCCGTGACATCCACAGGTGTTTTCAATACCTGATTGAAAACACTTGAATGAACCTCTGTTCTTCAGAGTGGTAGTCTTTAAGGGGTTGAATAATTGTGTCAATGAAGAATTCACAAAAGAAACATTTACTACTGTATTACAAAACCAATTGATGTCATTTTAGTTGCATATGGTTCTTTAAAAAGTCCTTGTAGGATTTCATTCTGAATACAATTACAAATGTCACTAAATTCCCTAAAACCCTTTACAGCATTGGGGGTTGAATAATTTTGAACACAACTGTATAGTGATTGATGCCACTACATCACTGATACATGGTAAGACATATATATAAATCATATACTAGTAACGTAAAATACAGATATATTAATTGTATTGATATTTAATGTATAATATTTTATAGTTTTTATAGTCTATCGTGATGAAACTTATTTCCCGACGACCATCACGTGGAGCCCCCACTGTGTGGGGGACACATGTTGCCATCCAAGGGAGTGAGGAAGAGAGGGATACAAAATTAGGATAGAATTCAAAAACATACATTTACATCGAATTCTCTGTTCAGGCCCTTTGGCCACAGAGTATCGAGTTTATGTATCCACTTTTTTTCCCTACGTTTTAACAAGCAGGTCCTATCACCACCGCGTCTAAGTGGTGGGACTTGATCAATGACTTGGAAGCGTAGTTGTGCTACACTATGAGAGCAGAGATGGAAATGCTCTGCAACAGGTAACTGTAGCCGCATAGTGCGGATCGTAGATTTATGTTTACTGATTCTATCTTTCACCCTCGTAGTCGTTTCGCCTACGTACAAAAGGCCGCATGGGCATTTTAAAACGTAAATCACAAATGAGGAGTCACAGGTGAAGAAACCCTGGATAGGTAGTTTTTCACCTGTCTGTGGATGTAATAAGGAATCACCCCTGATCATAGCATTGCACGAGGCACAATGTAAACAAGGGAAGGTCCCATGTTTCTTCGGTGCTAGAGTAACTTGTTGATGCTTCCTAAGAGATCCCACATCAGCTTTGACAAGGGAATCCCTGAAGTTTCTGTTTCTTTTATGGGCAAACATAGGTGCAAACTGAAAGGATGGAATCCCACCATAAGCTTTTTGAAGAATCTGCCAGTGTCTACGTACAATCCAATTGATGGATCTACTGGCCTCATTAAATTTAGTTATAAATGGAATGCGAGACTCTTTATGTTTTTTACTCTTTGATTGGGAAATGATGGTAATGCGATCCAAAGTTTTGGATCGCATATATTCTTCAAGTAGGAGGGTTTTAGGGTAACCTCTATCAATGAATTTATTTGTCATTTGTTGAAGTCTATCATCGCGAGTGTCTGGATCAGAGACATTTCTTATTACTCTGGTAAACTGACTACGGGGTAATGATTTAAGTGTACTCTCTGGGTGAAAGCTGCTATAGTGAAGAAGGCTGTTTTTATCTGTTGGCTTTACAAACAAGTCACTAATCAGATGTGCTCCCTCAACTCTCAAAGTGAGATCTAAAAAATTGATCTCGAGTGGATTAGAGATCATAGTAAATTTAATGTGAGCATTAACTGCATTCATCTGTGTCAAAAAGTTGTCAAGTCAATTTCAGTCCCAGTCCAAATACCAAAAACATCGTCGATGTATCTCCACCATGTGTGTACAAAGTTAATAAAAGATTGATGTGGATAAATAAATTGATTTTCAAATGCATCCATGTATAAATTGGCGTAAGCTGGAGCCATATTGGATCCCATGGTCGTACCTCTGCATTGTTTCTACACCGTATCACCAAACAAAAATACATTATTGTAGAGCACTATCTCCACTAGCTTCATCAGAAAAGAAATGTGTTCTTCTGGAAATGAATGTTTTAGTAATATTTCATGGATAGCTGTCATGCCTTCTATATTAGGAATAGAGGTATAGAGACCCGTAACATCCCATGTAAATAAAATAACGGGACCTGTAAATGAAAGTTCCGCTATGCGTCTCAGCACATCCTTACTGTCCCATAAAAAGGACTGAGTCTTGGTGACCAAAGGCTGGAGAACCCTATCCAGGAAGACCGATATAGGCTGAAGCACGGAATCCGTGCTAGCCACAATAGGCCTCCCTGGTGGGTTCTCCAGACTTTCATGTATTTTAGGCAATACGTAGAACACCGGCAGAATTGCATGCTCTTTTTTAAGATATTTATATAGATCCTCGTCTATGATGTTCTGTGTTAAGGCCTCTGAAATAACTGTGTCAATTAGTTTCTCCAGCTGTGTGACCTCACCCAAATGGCTAACGCTGTATGTATCAGTATCATTAAGCTGCCTATTGACCTCTTTAACATAATCCACATGGTTCATAATAACCAACGCTCCCCCTTATCAGCTGGTTTAAGAGTAAGACTCTTATTCTCTCTTAGATCTTTTAACGCCTGTCGTTCAAGTTTAGAGAAATTAGGATGTTTACCATCTATGAAACCATCTAGCAGGTAATCGATATCCTGTTTCACAAACTGAATAAACATTTCTATGGGAGGGGTCGTGGGTGGAGAGAAATCGCTTTTAGACCAAAGTTTAAGTTCTTTGGCGTGGAATGAAGTATCAGAGACATTAAAGTATCATAAACACCGCTCCTCACTACCTGTCCTCACTAACGCCGCCCCCACTACCTGTCCTCACTAACACCGCTCCTCACTACCTGTCCTCACTAACGCCGCCCCTCACTACCTGTCCTCACTAACACCTCCCCCCACTACCTGTCCTCAATAACACCGCCCCTCACTACCTGTCCTTACTAACACCGCCCCTCACTAACACCGCCCCTCACTACCTGTCCTCACTAATGCCGCCCCTCACTACCTGTCCTCACTAACGCCGCCCCTCACTACCTGTCCTCACTAACGCCGCCCCTCACTACCTGTCCTCACTAACGCCGCCCATCACTACCTGTCCTCACTAAAACCGCCCGTCACTAACGCCGCCCCTCACTACCTGTCCTCACTAGCACCGCCCCTCATTAATGCCGCCCCTCACTACCTGTCCTCACTAACACCGCCCCTCACTAACAGTCCTCACTATCGCCACCCCTCATTACCTGTCCTCACTAACGCCGCCCCTCACAACCTGTCCTTACTAACACCGCCCCTCACTACCTGTCCTCACTAACGCCGCCCCCCACTACCTGTCCTCACTAACGCCGCCCCTCACTACCTGTCCTCACTAACGCCGCCCCCCACTACCTGTCCTCACTAACGCCGCCACTACCTGTCCTCACTAACACCGCCCCTCACTAACGCCGCCCCCACTACCTGTCCTCACTAACACCGGCCCTCACTAACAGTCCTCACTAATGCCACCCCTCACAACCTGTCCTCACTAACATCGCCCCTCTCTACCTGTCCTCACTAACACCGCCCCTCACTAACGCCGCCCCTCACTATCTGTCCTTACTAACACCGCCCCTCACTATCTGTCCTTACTAACACCGCCCCTCACTAACGCCGCCCCTCACTACCTGTCCTCACTAATGCCGCCCCTCATTACCTATCCTCACTAACACCGCCCCTCACTAACGCCGCCCCTCATTTCCTGTCCTCACTAACACCGCCCCTCATTAATGCCGCCCCTCACTACCTGTCCTCACTAACACCGCCCCTCACTAACAGTCCTCACTAACGCCGCCCCTCACAACCTGTCCTTACTAACACCGCCCCTCACTAACGCCGCCCCCACAACCTCTCCTCACTAACGCCGCCCCTAACAACCTCTCCTCACTAACACCGCCCCTCACTATCTGTCCTTACTAACACCGCCCCTCACTATCTGTCCTTACTAACACCGCCCCTCACTACCTGTCCTCACTAACCCCGCCCCTCACTATCTGTCCTTACTAACACCGCCCCTCACTACCTGTCCTCACTAACGCCGCCCCTCACTAACGCCGCCCCTCACTACTTGTCCTCACTAACGCCGCCCCTCATTACCTGTCCTCACTAACGCCGCCCCTCACTACCTGTCCTCACTAACGCTGACCCCCACTACCTGTCCTCAATAAGGCCGCCCCTCACTACCTGTCCTCACTAACGCCGCCCCTCACTACCTGTCCTCACTAACGCCGTCCCTACTACCTGTCCTCACTAACGCCGCCCCTCACTACCTGTCCTCACTAACACCGCCCCTCACTACCTGTTCTTACTAACGCCGCCCCTCACTACCTGTCCTCACTACCTGTACTCACTAACACCGCCCCTCACTACCTGTCCTCACTAACACCGCCCCTCACTACCTGTCCTCACTAACACCGCCCCTCACTACATCCGACCAACCCAAAAACAGTCCTCACCTCTCCCTGCATTAACTCATCACTGCAGCCGCCCCGCCTGTTTCTAATCCCCCCTCACCCATCTAGATTGTAAATTCCCACGGGAATAGGGTCCTCACGTCCTCCTGTATCTGCTGGCAGCAATACTGACCTGTCTTTATCCATTGCACCTTGTATAGCGCTGCGGAATGTGTTACATAGTTACATAGTTACATAGGCTGAAAAAAGGCATGCGTCCATCGGGTTCAGCCTCTCCCACATAACCTACTGCTGTTGATCCAAAAGAAGGCAAAAAACCCAGTCTGAATATGCAACATACTGGGAAAAAATTCCTTCTTGACCCCAGAATGGCAGTCAGATTTCTCCTTGGATCAAGAAGCTTTTACCCACATATTAAATATTATAACCCTTAATATTCTGTGTCTGCAGGAAGTCATCCAGTCGTTTTTTAAAAGTCTGTACAGACTCTGACCCAACCACCTCAACAGGCAGAGAATTCCACAGCTTTATTGCTCTCACCGTAAAATAACCCTTCCTATGCTTTAAGCTAAATTTTCTTTCTTCCAGTCTAAATGGATGACCCCTTGTCCTATGTATAGTCCTGTTAATGAATAGGTTATCAGACAATGGTTGATAATGGCCCCGTATATATTTATATAAGGTTATCAGATCCCCTCTAAGGCGCCGTTTCTCTAAACTAAACAGGTTTAAGCTTGTTAGTCTTTCCTCATAACTTAACCCTTCCATTCCCCTTATTAATTTAGTTGCCCGTCTCTGCACTTTTTCTAGCGATATAATATCTTTTTTTAAGACAGGTGCCCAAAATTGCACGGCATATTCAAGGTGCGGCCTGACCATTGATTTATACAGAGGCAAAATGATGTTTTCATCCCGTGAGTGAACTCCCCTTTTAATGCATGCCAGTACTTTGCTGGCCTTGGCGGCTGCTGTTTGACATTGCACATTGTTACTTAGTTTGAAGTCTATGATTATTCCCAAATCCTTCTCCTGCTTGGATAAATTGCTTGTGTGTTCTTCACTCCAAAATGCATAACTTTGCATTTATCTAGATTAAATTTCATCTGCCATTTAAATGCCCAGTCCCCCAATCTATCTAAATCCCTCTGCAGCGAAGTAACATCCTGCTCACATTGTATTACTTTTCCTAGCTTTGTGTCATCTGCAAACACTGATACATGACTTTCAATGCCTATCTCAAGGTCATTTATAAATAAATTGAATAGTATTGGTCCTATAACAGACCCCTGAGGGACACCACTTACCACTGGTGTCCATCTTGAAAATGTACCATTTATGACCACTCTCTGTACCCTATCTTTTAGCCAGTTTTCTATCCAAGAACAAGTATTTTCATCTAGACCATTTTTTCTTAATTTAAATAGTAACCTTTTGTGTGGAACTGTGTCGAAAGCTTTGGCAAAATCTAAGTAAATCACATCCACTGTGACCCCCTGATCTAAACTTCTACTTACTTCCTCATAGAACGTAATTAGGTTAGTCTGACATGATCTGTGTTTCATGAAACCATGCTGATTTTTGCCAATTACATTATACCTCCCAATAAATTCCTGAATATTATCCCTTAGTAACCCCTCAAATACTTTCCCAGCCACAGATGTTAAGCTCACAGGTCTATAATTCCCAGGCACAAATTTTAAACCTTTCTTAAATATAGGGACCACGTCAGCTTTTCTCCAATCCTCTGGTACTATTCCTGAAATAAAAGAATCTTGAAAGATTAAGAACAGAGGTTTACATATTTCAACACATAGCTCTCTCAGTACTCGCGGGTGAATTCCATCTGGCCCTGGGGCTTTATTAACATTCACATTGTTTAATTTCTGTAAAACCTTGTCCTGAGTCAACCAGTCACTTTGTATTAGTAAGTTTTTATTAATGAATTTCATGTCTCCTGTTATAGGTTTCTCTTTGATAAATACTGAAGAAAAATAATCATTTAAAATTTCTGCCTTATCCTGATCTTCAGTTAACAATAGCCCTGACTCAGATTTTAGTGAACCTACATTTTCACTCTTGGGTTTTTTAGAATTTATGTACCTAAAGAATCTTTTAGGGTTGGTCTTGCTCTCTTTGGCTATTTCTTTTTCATTTTCTAGTTTAGCCCATCTAATCGCATTTTTACATGCTTTATTGGCTGCCCTATATGCTTTATAGGATGCCTCAGATTTATCAAATTTAAAAGCTTTAAATGCCTTTTTATTTTTAATTTCCTTAGTTACCTTCCTACTAAGCCACATTGGTTTCAGTCTGTTTCTTTTATATTTATTAACCAGTGGAATATATTGTGACGTGTACTTTTCTAGTGTTAGTTTAAAGATATTCCACTTATCCTCAGTGTTTTTCCCGTGAAAGAGTTTCTGCCAGTCAATGACATTGAGAGCTTCCTTTATTTTAATAAAGTTGGCCTTTTTAAAATTATATATTTTAGCTGCCCCTTATGAATGTGTTTTTTTGAGTTTATTTCAAAAGTCACCATATTATGGTCGCTATTTCCCAACTGTTCCTTTACATTAATATTTGAGAAAAGATCCACATTATTTGTTATAACCAGGTCCAGACTGTTATCCTCTCTAGTTGGTGTTTCTACCAGTTGTGACATGAAGGTATCATTTAAAATGTTCAGGAACCGGATTCCCTTTGCTGAATTACTAGTCCCACTATCCCAATTAATGTCTGGGTAATTAAAATCTCCAATAATTAAAGTGCTACCGTGATCTGCAGCCTTCCTAATTTGCTCTAACAGTTGTTCTTCCTCATCTTTATCTATATTAGGTGGTTTATAACAAATGCCAACCAATAGTTGACTTCCCTGTTTATTCCCCAACGAAATATTTACCCATAAGGATTCCACATTTCCCTCATCGCTTTCCAGGTGTGTAATATTTGGCTTTAAATCCTGATTTACATATAAACACACTCCACCCTCTTTCTTATGATTCCTATCCTTTCTAAACAATGTATAACCGTTTAAGTTTACAGCCAAGTCATGCGTTTCGTCCCACCACGTTTCTGTTATTCCTATAATGTGGTATTGCTTAGTGTATGCTATTACCTCTAGTTCCCCATCTTGTTATTGAGGCTCCTTGCATTAGCAAGCATACATTTAATGTTGTCTCTACCCACACATGCTGAATGTGACTTTACATTACATGTCTCCCCTGTTCTGACATTACCCATCCCCCCGGCTCCACCCCCCTTAGTCTGAACTGAAACCCTTCCGCTATCTGCTCTGTCTCCATTTTGTAAGATACTGTATCCCTCCCCCCTTCCACTAGTTTAAAGTCTCCTCCAACCTTTTAACCATCCTCTCCCCTAGCACAGCAGACCCTCTTCCATTCAGGTGCAATCTATCACAACTATACAGATTGTACCCCAGTGCAAAATGAGCCCAGTGCTCTAAAAACCCAAAGCCCTCCTTCCTGCACCAAATGTTAAGCCACGCATTGACCTCCCTAATCTCCCGCTGCCTTTCCACTGTAGCACGTGGCACAGGTAGGATCTCAGAAAATACTACCTTGGAGGACCTCTTCTTCAGTTTACTTCCTAATTCCCTGAAATCATTCTTCAGGTCCTTCCATCTTCCTCTTACTTTGTCATTGGTACCAATATGGACCATGACAGCCTGGTCATCTCCAGCCCCTCCCAATAATCTATCACCTCTGTCAACCACATGCCTAACACGGGCACCCGGCAGACAGCAAACTGTCCGGTTAAGGCGATCAGCGCGACAGATTACCCTGTCTACTCTCTTAATAATAGAGTCCCCTACCACCACAACCTGTCTAGGCTTACTTGCCCTCTTTATCCCTCCCTTACTTGGTGGGCTGATCCCCCGGCTGTTAGAGGGAGCAGCCTCCTCCAGTACTGCTACACCTGAGCTGCTGCACCCAACATCTTCGCTCAAGGGGGCAAATCTGCTTGTGTGCGCAAGATCAGGACTAGCCAAACCTTTTCCTCTTCCCTCCCCCTGCTACCACGTGTCACTGACACCCAGCTACCAACCTTTTCCTCTTCCCTCCCCCTGCTACCACGTGTCACTGACACGCCGGTTAACTCCACTCCTCCACACCCCTAGATTCCTCAGCTATACTTTGCTCCGTGAGAAGCCTCCTCTCGATGTCAATCTGCCTCAGCGTTACGATTTGCTCTTCCAGATCTCCAATATGAGCTTCCAGAAGAGCTACACGTTCACACCTGCTACAGAGATATGGACCCTGGAAGGATTCCTCCAGACATGCAGCAGGATGTGCACTGGGTCAAACCTTCAAGCTTGCTAACACTCATACCCAAAACAAGATAACAAATATATAAATAACAATTGATACCTGTTATTTGAATTCCTGTTTTTAACTCCACTTGAAAATAGCCCACTTAAAAAGTAGACCACCTCAAGCCCCTGTGAGCTTGTGTTGGCGCTTAATAAATAATAATAATAATAATCAGTGCTGGGACTTTGTAATCCAGCGCTGATTAACACTTTGCGCTCCCCATGTTAAGTATAGGAAGCACAAAGTACAGTAACCCTCGCGCTGAAAAGCACAAGATCCCAAACGCTAACGGATTACTTAACTCATTAGCGTTTGGATTGTAATATACAGTGGCTACCAGGGCTAACGTGTTAACGCTCACTCAGGTGACACTAACGTTAGCACCAACAATGTAATGTAGCCCATAATGTATTCGTGCTGATGGGCAGCGCATGAAAAATGCCACCTCGCAGCATGTATAATCCATACACTGCAAGTAAGAAATCAAAAGGCAATCCCAGGTTTATTTTCTTCCCGCAGCATATGAATTACATATGTTGCAGGGCAGCACTTTCCCTGTGCTTCCCCTCTGCATAAAATAATAATTTGTTACCAGAAAAACATGGCCGACCTGGCAACTTTAACCATATTGCACATGGGCTCATACACACACACCAGGAATAGTAGAGCGCTATGCACCAATGAGAAATAGCAGATACACATGAACCGACAATAGCGGAGCCAGCAAACATGTGCACCGGAAATGGCGGCGCCCCGGAAAACACGTGCACCCGGGAATAGCAGCGCCGGCAAACACGTGCACCAGAAATGTCGGCGCCAGGGCGAACATGTGCATCAGAAATAGCGGTGCCAGCAAACACGTGCACCGGAAATGGCGGCGCCCCGGCAAACACGTGCACCGGAAATAGTGATGCCGGCAAACGTGCAGCCAGAATAGCAGCTAGACACGTGTGTTTCATTTTGTTCTGAATCAAAATTCGGACAAAAATTAGCATTTTTCGTATTTCAGAACCATTTCCGAAATAGGAAAATTGGCCGTCTGAATTGTCAGATCGGTCCAAAATTACGAATTGCGGTTACACCACGGAAAACCGAAACGAAAATTCGGAACAAAAATGACCCAAAACGAAAAAAAATAAATGAAACAGGGAATTTTTTACACTAAAACCTTTAGGATTCGCCTGTTTAAAGCTGGGGTCAGACGAACGCAGTGTGAACGCGCGCGCAGCCGCACTTTATCACGGACGTAGTAGCAGCAAATGATGGCCAATATACGAAGTACGGCCGCACGAAAGTTCGGCCGGGCAACGCAAGCGGCAAACGCATTTTTTCGAGAACGTGGTACCGCTAGTACTGACGTACAGAGTGCGCTGCGTCCGCTAGCGGCGTGTGTGCGTGATTAGGAGACGTCAGACACTGCTAATGTCCGGCCAACATAACGTCCAGACGCAAAAAGTGTTTTATTGATGATCCGTACAAAATCACGGACGAAAATGCGCATCGTATGACCGCTATCGCGTATTCCGTGAAAAAATACGTCCATTCGTTCCAACGCACTTTTTCACGGACAACGCGTTAGTCTGACCCTAGCCTTAACCTGCTGAACGAAAACACTGAAAATCCAGGTCAGAGGTTAGGGTTAGAATTTCTAACCCCGATTTTAGGTGGATTAATTCGGCAGGATTAATCAGGCGAATCCTATAGGTTTTAGTATAAAAAAAATCCCAGTTTTTATTAAATATTTATTCAACCATTTATTCTTTTCACTTGCAGCAAAAAGTCTCTTTTTTTATGGATTTTTTTTGGTGAAATTGTAAAAATTCCTACAGGGTTATTCAAAGAGATCCGAATGGCTGCCGAAAGGGAACCGAACAGTGAAAATCAGCATTCGGTTACCTTTCCTGGCCATTCGGCTATCCAGAGAGCAGGCAATTCCCCAAATCCTAGTGAATTGCCTGCACATACGGTGCCTGTTCGGTCCCTGTTCGAGGGCAGTGAATCCCCATAGAGAAGCAATGCTTCGGCTATTCAGAGAACACAAACCAGCAGTGAAAGGTTCCCCTAATGCCCTGCCATTCGGTGGTTTCATTCGGCAAGTTAATTCAGGAGAATCCCATAGACTTCAATGTTAAAAATATTCCCGTTTTAATTCAATATCTAATAAACCGTTCATTATAAAAAAAAAATTAGGATATTTTAAGCATTTTTCTGGATTTTTTTTTAAAAAAACGATTTTGTTTCTAAATTTTTTTTAACGTTTTTTTCTTTTTTCTGTAACAGCCTTTTTATTATCATTCATTGGATTTTATATGTAAATTTCAGACATTTTCGCTCAGTAGTTTCTTTGCAAACAGCGTTTCACTTTTCAAACATTCAAGCAAACTGTTTTTTTAATTTATTCACTGCATTCGTCTGCAGTGTCGGCTTTTTCCGGAGGCTGCGCTGCGTGTGATCGGCTCCTGCTCGGGTTTTTCCAGTGTTTTCGGTGGGTTAATACAGATGTTTTTGCGGGTTTCAGTGAGTGTTCGCCCTAGTTTTGCGGTTAGTTTTCAGTAGCTTTTCCCTGCAATTCGGGGACCCTGTGGTGTTTGCTGAATACACCGCAAGGTCGCCGAAATCGGATTGCCAAATCAAAGCCGAATTGAAGAGAACGAAAAGTCACCGAACGTGCGGTGGCTTTTCGATTCTCTTTAAATTAGCAGGGTTATTCATTTTAAAACAAGGCTTTTTTTCTTTGCCAAACACAGACATTTTTTTCTTTCCCTCAGTCTGGCTGCGTTCTGTGGGGGCTGTCAATGCTGAAGGCTTTTAGAGCCAAGGACAGCAGCTCCGCGGGGCTCCAGAGCAGGGGGATTGCTTTTTTTTTACCCTAATCTAAGCAATTAATGAATCCATTTCCCATTCCGATAACTAATAAAAAATGAAATAACTAATAAATACGAAACATGAATTAATAATAAAAGCAAAAAATAAATGGATCCGAAAAACGAAAATCTGGCTGTCTGTATCGGTCTGAAAATACAAGTCGCGGTAACATATCGCACAACCCAAAACGAAATAAAAAGGAAACAAAATTATCTGAAATGAACCAGATTTTTTGGCTGCGCACATGTCTAATAGCGGCGCCGGTAAACCCGTGCACTGGGAATAGCGGCAATGGTAAACACGTGCACCGGGAGTAGCGGAACCAGGAATAGCGGAACCGGTAAACACGTGTGTCAAATAGGTTTGAGTACTGTGTGATTATGCAAAGGGTTTTTCTCTTTATCTGGTTGCATGTTTGAGCAGTGAAGAGTCTGGGACAGTGTTTGACTTTAATCTGATCTATTGGAACAATAGATTATGTAAATGATGTGTGATAGGAAGGCTAAGGAATGTTTACTGTAAATATCTAACTGACATAATGTAATTAGAGTTTTAGTAGGTCAATGCTTGTCATTTGGTTTATGCAAATTATAACTGTTGGACCTGGGCATAAATAGTGGCGTTTTTCAATAAAAGTCTCAGAGTTCCGAGCAACGCAGCGGCCGCGCTGATGAGTAAGGGGGTGTCTGGAGAGTCAGGACAGGCGGAAGAGAGGGGTTCCTGTCACAATGTGCACCGGGAATAGTGGCACCGGTAAACATGTGCACTGGGAACAGAAGAACTAGTTAAATGGCTAGCGCTTGACATACATGAAATCATGGCTTTAGCTCCTCTCACCGCACGAGCAGAGGCCGGAGAGGTTTTTTTTTTTGCAGATATTGTAGGAGACGTGCAGCGCCAGATACTGTGTGAATCATCTTGGACTGCGTTCACTATAATCACTCTCTGGATGAACAAATCCAATGTAATAATGAAATAAATACATTCGCTGATTTGCTGTAAACAAGTAAGCGCAGCGTCTGAACAACTTCACTCGTCATGTGGAGTGGAAAGACAAGGACCAGCCGGTGGCCACAGAGAAATCATGTTAGCACCGTGACTAGCGGAGAGTCCGCGAACACAAGAAAACATTAATAATCAGGAAACGGAGGAGCCGCCAGCATCGGGGACCATTATTTACGTGGGCGCGCAGTAACAGAGTAATATCTTAGTATTGAAGCAAAGTCGTTACACAGTATTGAGGTAACATCGTAACACAGTATTGAGGTAACATCGTAACACAGTATTGAGGTAACATCGTAACACAGTATTGAGGTAACATCGTAACACAGTATTGAAGCAAAGTTGTAACACGGTATTGAGGTAACATCGTAACACGGTATTGAGGTAACATCGTAACACAGTATTGAGGTAACATCGTAACACAGTATTGAAGCAAAGTCGTAACAAAGTATTGAGGTAACATCGTAACACAGTATTGAGGTAACATCGTAACACAGTATTGAGGTAATATTGTAACACAGTATTGAGGTAACATCGTAACACAGTATTGAGGTAACATCGTAACACAGTATTGAAGCAAAGTCGTAACACAGTATCGAGGTAACATCGTAACACAGTATTGAAGCAAAGTTGTAACACAGTATTGAGGTAACATTGTAACACAGTATTGAGGTAACATCGTAACACAGTATTGAGGTAACATCGTAACACAGTATTGAGGTAACATCGTAACACAGTATTGAAGCAAAGTTGTAACACAGTATTGAGGTAACATCGTAACACAGTATTGAGGTAACATCGTAACACAGTATTGAGGTAACATCCTAACACAGTATTGAGGTAACATTGTAAAACAGTATTGAGGTAACATCGTAAAACAGTATTGAGGTAACATCATAACACAGTATTGAAGCAAAGTTGTAACACAGTATTGAGGTAACATCGTAACACAGTATTGAGGTAACATCGTAACACAGTATTGAAGCAAAGTCGTAACACAGTATTGAGGTAACATCGTAACACAGTATTGAGGTAACATCGTAACACAGTATTGAAGCAAAGATGTAACACAGTATTGAGGTAACATCGTAACACAGTATTGAGGTAACATCGTAACACAGTATTGAAGCAAAGTTGTAACACGGTATTGAGGTAACATCGTAACACAGTATTGAGGTAACATCGTAACACAGTATTGAAGCAAAGTCGTAACACAGTATTGAGGTAACATCGTAACACAGTATTGAGGTAACATCGTAACACAGTATTGAGGTAACATCGTAACACAGTATTGAAGCAAAGTCGTAACACAGTATTGAGGTAACATCGTAACACAGTAGTGAGGTAACATCGTAACACAGTATTGAGGTAACATCGTAACACAGTATTGAAGCAAAGTCGTAACACAGTATTGAGGTAACATCGTAACACAGTATTGAGGTAACATCGTAACACAGTATTGAGGTAACATTGTAACACAGTATTGAGGTAACATCGTAACACAGTATTGAAGCAAAGTCGTTACACAGTATTGAGGTAACATCGTAACACAGTATTGAGGTAACATCGTAACACAGGATTGAGGTAACATCGTAACACAGTATTGAAGCAAAGTTGTAACACGGTATTGAGGTAACATCGTAACACAGTATTGAGGTAACATCGTAACACAGTATTGAGGTAACATTGTAACACAGTATTGAAGCAAAGTCGTAACACAGTATTGAAGCAAAGTCGTAACACAGTATTGAAGCAAAGTCGTAACACAGTATTGAGGTAACATCGTAACACAGTATTGAGGTAACATCGTAACACAGTATTGAGGTAACGTCGTAACACAGTATTGAGGTAACGTCGTAACACAGTATTGAGGTAACATCGTAACACAGTATTGAGGTAACGTAACACAGTATTGAAGCAAAGTCGTAACACAGTATTGAAGCAAAGTCGTAACACAGTATTGAGGTAACATCGTAACACAGTATTGAGGTAACATCGTAACACAGTATTGAAGCAAAGTCGTAACACAGTATTGAGGTAACATCGTAACACAGTATTGAGGTAACATCGTAACACAGTATTGAGGTAACATCGTAACACAGTATTGAGGTAACATCGTAACACAGTATTGAGGGAACATCGTAACACAGTATTGAGGTAACGTAACACAGTATTGAAGCAAAGTCGTAACACAGTATTGAGGTAACATCGTAACACAGTATTGAGGTAACATTGTAACACAGTATTGAGGTAACATCGTAACACAGTATTGAGGTAACATCGTAACACAGTATTGAGGTAACATCGTAACACAGTATTGAGGTAACATCGTAACACAGTATTGAAGCAAAGTCGTAACACAGTATTAAGGTAACATCGTAACACAGTATTGAGGTAACATCGTAACACAGTATTGAGGTAACATCGTAACACAGTATTGAAGCAAAGTCGTAACACAGTATTGAAGTAACATCGTAACACAGTATTGAGGTAACATCGTACACAGTATTGAGGTAACATCGTAACACAGTATTGAGGTAACATCGTAACACAGTATTGAAGCAAAGTCGTTAACACAGTATTGAAGCAAATCGTAACACAGTATTGAGGTAACATCGTAACACAGTATTGAGGTAACATCGTAACACAGTATTGAGGTAACATCGTAACACAGTATTGAGGTAACATCGTAACACAGTATTGAGGTAACATTGTAACACAGTATTGAAGCAAAGTCGTAACACAGTATTGAGGTAACATCGTAACACAGTATTGAAGCAAAGTCGTAACACAGTATTGAGGTAACATCGTAACACAGTATTGAGGTAACATCGTAACACAGTATTGAAGCAAAGTCGTAACACAGTATTGAGGTAACATCGTAACACAGTATTGAAGCAAAGTCGTAACACAGTATTGAGGTAACATCGTAACACAGTATTGAAGCAAAGTCGTAACACAGTATTGAGGTAACATCGTAACACAGTATTGAGGTAACATCGTAACACAGTATTGAAGCAAAGTTGTAACACAGTATTGAGGTAACATCGTAACACAGTATTGAGGTAACATCGTAACACAGTATTGAGGTAACATTGTAACACAGTATTGAAGCAAAGTCGTAACACAGTATTGAGGTAACATCGTAACACAGTATTGAGGAAATTTCGTAAACACAGTATTGAGGTAACATCGTAACACAGTATTGAGCGGTAACATGTACACAGAGTATTGAAGCAAAGTTGTAACACAGTATTGAGGTAACATCGTAACACAGTATTGAGGTAACATCGTAACACAGTATTGAGGTAACGTCGTAACACAGTATTGAGGTAACATCGTAACACAGTATTGAGGTAACGTCGTAACACAGTATTGAGGTAACGTCGTAACACAGTATTGAGGTAACGTAACACAGTATTGAAGCAAAGTCGTAACACAGTATTGAGGTAACATCGTAACACAGTATTGAAGCAAAGATGTAACACGGTATTGAGGTAACATCGTAACACAGTATTGAGGTAACATCGTAACACAGTATTGAGGTAACATCGTAACACAGTATTGAGGTAACATCGTAACACAGTATTGAAGCAAAGTCGTAACACAGTACTGAGGTAACATCGTAACACAGTATTGAGGTAACATCGTAACACAGTATTGAGGTAACATCGTAACACAGTATTGAGGTAACATCGTAACACAGTATTGAAGCAAAGTCGTAACACAGTATTGAAGCAAAGTCGTAACACAGTATTGAAGCAAAGTCGTAACACAGTATTGAGGTAACATCGTAACACAGTATTGAGGTAACATCGTAACACAGTATTGAGGTAACATCGTAACACAGTATTGAAGCAAAGTCGTAACACAGTATTGAAGCAAAGTCGTAACACAGTATTGAGGTAACATCGTAACACAGTATTGAGGTAACATCGTAACACAGTATTGAGGTAACATCGTAACACAGTATTGAGGTAAGATCGTAACACAGTATTGAAGCAAAGTCGTAACACAGTATTGAGGTAACATTGTAACACAGTATTGAGGTAACATCGTAACACAGTATTGAAGCAAAGTCTTAACACAGTATTGAAGCAAAGTCGTAACACAGTATTGAGGTAACATCGTAACACAGTATTGAGGTAACATCGTAACACAGTATTGAGGTAACATCGTAACACAGTATTGAGGTAACATCGTAACACAGTATTGAAGCAAAGTCGTAACACAGTATTGAGGTAACGTCGTAACACAGTATTGAAGCAAAGTCGTAACACAGTATTAAGGTAACATCGTAACACAGTATTGAGGTAACATCGTAACACAGTATTGAGGTAACATTGTAACACAGTATTGAGGTAACATTGTAACACAGTATTGAAGCAAAGTTGTAACACAGTATTGAGGTAACATCGTAACACAGTATTGAGGTAACGTCGTAACACAGTATTGAGGTAACATCGTAA
The DNA here is from genome assembly GCA_009667805.1 of Leptobrachium leishanense. Taxonomy (NCBI): domain Eukaryota; kingdom Metazoa; phylum Chordata; class Amphibia; order Anura; family Megophryidae; genus Leptobrachium; species Leptobrachium leishanense. The sequence goes on along the minus strand of CM019070.1, from coordinate 3,484,767 downwards.
CACAGTATTGAGGTAACGTCGTAACACAGTATTGAGGTAACGTCGTAACACAGTATTGAGGTAACGTAACACAGTATTGAAGCAAAGTCGTAACACAGTATTGAGGTAACATCGTAACACAGTATTGAGGTAACATCGTAACACAGTATTGAGGTAACATCGTAACACAGTATTGAGGTAACGTCGTAACACAGTATTGAGGTAACATCGTAACACAGTATTGAGGTAACGTCGTAACACAGTATTGAGGTAACGTCGTAACACAACAGTATTGAGGTAACGTAACACAGTATTGAAGCAAAGTCGTAACACAGTATTGAGGTAACATCGTAACACAGTATTGAGGTAACATCGTAACACAGTATTGAGGTAACATCGTAACACAGTATTGAGGTAACATCGTAACACAGTATTGAAGCAAAGTCGTAACACAGTATTGAGGTAACATCGTAACACAGTATTGAGGTAACATCGTAACACAGTATTGAGGTAACATCGTAACACAGTATTGAGGTAACATCGTAACACAGTATTGAGCAAAGTCGTAACACAGTATTGAAGCAAAGTCGTAACACAGTATTGAAGCAAAGTCGTAACACAGTATTGAGGTAACATCGTAACACAGTATTGAGGTAACATCGTAACACAGTATTGAGGTAACATCGTAACACAGTATTGAAGCAAAGTCGTAACACAGTATTGAGGTAACATTGTAACACAGTATTGAGGTAACATCGTAACACAGTATTGAAGCAAAGTCTTAACACAGTATTGAAGCAAAGTCGTAACACAGTATTGAGGTAACATCGTAACACAGTATTGAGGTAACATCGTAACACAGTATTGAAGCAAAGTCGTAACACAGTATTGAAGCAAAGTCGTAACACAGTATTGAGGTAACATCGTAACACAGTATTGAGGTAACATCGTAACACAGTATTGAAGCAAAGTCGTAACACAGTATTGAAGGTAACATCGTAACACAGTATTGAGGCAACATCGTAACACAGTATTGAGGTAACATCGTAACACAGTATTGAAGGTAACATCGTAACACAGTATTGAAGCAAAGTCGTAACACAGTATTGAAGCAAAGTCGTAACACAGTATTGAGGTAACATCGTAACACAGTATTGAGGTAACATCGTAACACAGTATTGAAGCAAAGTCGTAACACAGTATTGAGGTAACATCGTAACACAGTATTGAAGCAAAGTCGTAACACAGTATTGAGGTAACATCGTAACACAGTATTGAGGTAACATCGTAACACAGTATTGAGGTAACATCGTAACACAGTATTGAGGTAACATCGTAACACAGTATTGAGGTAACATCGTAACACAGTATTGAGGTAACGTCGTAACACAGTATTGAGGTAACATCGTAACACAGTATTGAGGTAACATCGTAACACAGTATTGAGGTAACATCGTAACACAGTATTGAGGTAACATCGTAACACAGTATTGAAGCAAAGTCGTAACACAGTATTGAGGTAACATCGTAACACAGTATTGAGGTAACATCGTAACACAGTATTGAGGTAACATTGTAACATCCTTCAGGCCCAGTGGGCGAGTAAAAGGTCACAGACACCCGGCTGGGGCTTAAAATAAAGGATTCCCTATTCGTGTGCAGTAAATTGTCAGTACTGGACGCGCCAGATACTGCTCTATGTTCTGCCTTTGCATCAATGGCTTGCAGGAATGTGAGGACTTTGTGGCATAAGGAGCGATGGATTCCAGTCCTGCTGAGTGAGTATTGTGTTACTACCCGGCATATTGTATAGATCAATAAGAGCGCTCAAGTGACCGGCCAGGACGGAATCGCTGCTTTCTGCCCGTCCCTATCAGGTTCACGTATCAATCCAGAAATGCTCGGCATCTGGTTTATCGTTACCCAAAATAGAGTAAAGCTCGAGGTCATCCGCGCCAACCTGTTACTTCATCCAGGGGCAAATTTATTATCGGAGAGCAGGGGCGGACTGACCATGAGGGCAATAGGGCTCTGCCTGAGTACTCAGGCTTCAGAGGGGGCCGTACAATGGCTCCCCCCAAGACTTTTTCAGGCCCGTCCTTTCAATGGGGACCCATGCAGCTAAAAGTCATGGGGACATGTGGAAATAGTATGAACAGCCAGCTCCCCATCGACCCCCTCCCTCCGGTTATCTGAGAGAGCCTAGATCTATTCACTGGCTGCATGCGAGCGTACGCCATTTTTTCATGAGTTGCTCACTGCCTGACGCTTTATGGTAAGTATCCCACCTTTTTTCCTAGAAAAAAAGGAAATGAGTACTGCACTGGGATTAGAGACTGAATCTCAATATGCCATCTGGGGGGCCCTGAATGGATTGTGGCTGGTTTTGTTCTCCCGCAGGCTGGGCCCCCTGGCCTGAATGGATTGTGACTGGCTTCACTGTCCTGCAGGCTGGGCCTCCTGAATGGATTGTGACTGGCTTCACTGTCCTGCAGGCTGGGCCCCCTGAACAGATTGTGACTGGCTTCGCTGTCCCGCAGGCCGGGCTCCCTGAACAGATTGTGGCTGGCTTCGCTGTCCCGCAGGCCGGGCCCCCTGAACAGATTGTGACTGGCTTCGCTGTCCCGCAGGCCGGGCTCCCTGAACAGATTGTGACTGGCTTCGCTGTCCCGCAGGCCGGGCCCCCTGAACAGATTGTGACTGGCTTCGCTGTCCTGCAGGCTGGGCCCCCTGAACAGATTGTGGCTGGCTTTGCTGTCCCGCAGGCTGGGCCCCCTGAACAGATTGTGGCTGGCTTCGCTGTCCCGCAGGCCGGGCCCCCTGAACAGATTGTGGCTGGCTTCGCTGTCCCGCAGGCCGGGCCCCCTGAACAGATTGTGGCTGGCTTCGCTGTCCTGCAGGCCGGGCCCCCTGAACAGATTGTGACTGGCTTCGCTGTCCGCAGGCCGGGCTCCCTGAACAGATTGTGACTGGCTTCGCTGTCCTGCAGGCCGGGCCCCCTGAATGGATTGTGGCTGGCTTCGCTGTCCTGCAGGCTGGGCCCCCTGAACAGATTGTGGCTGGCTTTGCTGTCCCGCAGGTCGGGCCCCCTGAACAGATTGTGGCTGGCTTCGCTGTCCCGCAGGCCGGGCCCCCTGAATGGATTGTGGCTGGCTTCGCTGTCCTGCAGGCTGGGCCCCCTGAACAGATTGTGGCTGGCTTTGCTGTCCCGGCCGGGCCCCCTGAACAGATTGTGGACTGGCTTCGCTGTCCCGCAGGCCGGGCCCCCTGAACAGATTGTGACTGGCTTCGCTGTCCTGCAGGCCGGGCCCCCTGAACAGATTGTGGCTGGCTTTGCTGTCCCGGCCGGGCCCCCTGAACAGATTGTGGCTGGCTTCGCTGTCCCGCAGGCCGGGCCCCCTGAACGGATTGTGGCTGGCTTCTCTGTCCCGCAGGCCGGGCCCCCTGAATGGATTGTGGCTGGCTTCGCTGTCCTGCAGGCCGGGCCCCCTGAACAAATTGTGACTGGCTTCGCTGTCCCGGCCGGGCCCCCTGAACAGATTGTGGCTGGCTTCGCTGTCCGGCCGGGCCCCCTGAACAGATTGTGGCTGGCTTCGCTGTCCCGGCCGGGCCCCCTGAACAGATTGTGGCTGGCTTCGCTGTCCCGCAGGCCGGGCCCCCTGAACAGATTGTGACTGGCTTCTCTGTCCCGCAGGCCGGGCCCCCTGAATGGATTGTGGCTGGCTTCGCTGTCCTGCAGGCCGGGCCCCCTGAACAGATTGTGACTGGCTTCTCTGTCCTGCAGGCCGGGCCCCCTGAATGGATTGTGGCTGGCTTTGCTGTCCTGCAGGCCGGGCCCCCTTAGCAGATTGTGACTGGCTTCTCTGTCCCGCAGGCCGGGCCCCCTGAATGGATTGTGGCTGGCTTCACTCTCCCGCAGGCTGCACTCAGCGGGTGGGCTGCAGGGCTGTGCTGAGTGGGGCCTTTCATTGTAAGCTCCATCCCAGCACTTTCCCACATTACAGCGCAGCGCTGGGAGGGATTCTTGCAGCTATAATTTATATCTTGGTCTCGCGCTTCCAAACAACTGATAAACCAATCAGCTGTTTGAATTTTCCCGCCACTCAGCTTTACCTCACGCTGCTAAAGAGCTGATAACCAATCAGCTGTTCAACAGTTCCCGCTGCAAAAACCTCTCAGAACTAGTTTGAGCAAGCTGAAACCCGCCTGAGCTACCTGCAACCGCCTCTGACCCTCACTTGACCTTTCCTTTAACCTAATGTCCTAAATGGCAAGCGCTTTATCATTCTGCCTGGAAACACTGCAGTTGGGTTGTCATGGATACTGACCTCTCCCCCAGCCCTTGTCACTGGTCTCCTGTGAGCCAATCAGGCTCTCTCTTGGACACATGTCAGTGATCCCTGAACTGTAGAGCTGGTCAGCCTATGAGAAGTGAGGATGGGAGAGAAGCTCCTGGAACAGGATGGTGAGGGAGCTGGGGACCCTCTCCCTGTGACCAGGAGAAGCTGACTGCCTTGCCTGATCAGAGCTGCAGACCCAGAGAGTCCAGCCTGGTGGCCTATGAAGCCTGTTCCAGCTCTGCGCCCTGTCACAGTATGAGAGAAGTGACCGGAAGCTGCAGACAGGCCTCTGTGCGGGAAGATAGTCTCTCGCTCAGCCGGCAGATTGAAGGGGCAGCTTCCAGACTTCCCTGAGGACACAAAGGAGAGGTACCTTTAAAATACATATGTATACAGCTACAGCCACACCTTTGTTCCCCGGGTAGCGTTATCCAGCCGCTATAACTGAACCGCATCAATACCGCGGCCGCTATAACTGAGCCGCATCAATACCGCGGCCGCTATAACTGAACCGCATCAATACCGCGGCCGCTATAACTGAACCGCATCAATACAGCGGCCGCTATAACTGAGCCGCATCAATACCGCGGCCGCTAAAACTGAACCGCATCAATACAGCAACCGCTAAAACTGAACCGCATCAATACAGCAACCGCTAAAACTGAACCGCATCAATACCGCGGCCGCTATAACTGAGCCGCATCAATACAGCAACCGCTAAAACTGAGCCGCATCAATACCGCGCCGCTATAACTGAGCCGCATCAATACCGCGGCCGCTATAACTGAACCGCATCAATACAGCAACCGCTATAACTGAACCGCATCAATACAGCAACCGCTAAAACTGAACCGCATCAATACAGCAACCGCTATAACTGAACCGCATCAATACAGCAACCGCTAAAACTGAACCGCATCAATACAGCGGCCGCTAAAACTGAACCGCATCAATACAGCGGCCGCTAAAACTG